>VOQJ01005321.1:2157-12640 GCA_015052665.1 Apistogramma diplotaenia
CCAGAAACATCTGACCATCGGCCTGCCGTTCTCGCTTTTTCCACATTTTCTCTTTCCTAGCGTTCACTTCCCACACATCCTCCAGGCCCTGCATGTTTTAGGTTTTATTTAAGCTCTTCTTTTCTTTATGGCACACCCAGTCATTTGCAGGCAAACACACTTGAACACCAAAGACATTTAAGTGTTTCTGTGAGTGTCGGCCTACGCTGTGGGCCTCGAGTGAAGGAAAAAAATACAACGTACCTGCTAGTTTATTGAAAATCTGCTGATTTCATACATCTATTAAACTGCTGTCCCACTGGAGTTTTTACTTGTTCTTTTTAATTAGCCTAGCTCGGCTAACAGTAGCCAGAAAATAACTGAGAAGCACTGACTTAATACAAAGCAGGTACTCTGGAAGTCAAATCAGCAAATGCATTGTGCTGGCTCAACAAAGCCTAAACCTCCAACTCCTCAAACCGCAGTTGGAGATGACAGTGTGCCACAATGGTGGTTATTAACTTTCTCTGTTAAGCAGGGTTGCAACTAACCATTATTTTGGTAGTCAACTAATCTACCAATTGTTTTATCGATTAGTCGATTAGTCAATTAGTCAACGATTATTTCAATCTTCTCCTGTTTTTCACATTGTGACCATCACAATTAAACATTGCATATTAAAGTGAATGCAATTATTATTTTATCAAGCTGATAATAAAATGATGATTACAATAATATAAAGAACATTAAAATATATCCGTATATAAGACTTTGTAACAAGATCAGGATTAATGCTGCAGAATCGGTTTCTCTGGTGATTTAGTGCAGAGATGTGAAGTAAACATTTCAATTGAAGTCAATTATTTCATCGTTGGCTGCTCTCAGTGCTGCTCTGCGTTTCTAAGGCGACGGCTGCACGTTACAACACTGAAACTTTAAACTGGAACCATTGAAACATTTAAGATTACTGTCCTATAACCCAGTAAAGGAGATGTGGAAATCTTATTGTAGTAGCTGCAGTTCATTTCAATTCAGTTTTATTTACGTGGCACCAAATCGCAACAACAGTCGCGTCAAGGTGCTTTTATATTGTCAGTTAAAGATGCTACAATAATAAAGAGAGAAACCCGACAATCAGACAAGGACCTTTGAGCAGGCGCTTGGCTACAGTTGTAAGAAAGAAGTCCTGTTTAACAGGAAGAAGCCTCAGGGGTCACGGAGGGGCATCACCTGCCACAGCCGGGTGAGCACTGTTTTCGGGCTGCTCTTCGGCTTCCTCTCCCTGGGATTTGTCACTACGATGTGCGTCGGCCTATGGAGTTCTATTATCGCTGCTTCAGCCGGTGAACTTCGATGTCGGCCAAATGCTCACCTGTCGTCGACATGTGAAGATTTGCAGACGGAGCCAACTTGCTCAACTTGCTTATTAATGTGTTGTTGTTTACAGTCCTCCTAAATATAATACATTTTTACAGCAGTTCTCTGAGTTTTAAGCAGACGTTACTCCGAATTCAACAGCTGGGCAGTTTGCCACTGCTTTTGTGGTTTTATTAGCTACCTTAGTACTTCAACCTGTCCTGATTGTTTTCTTGATTCTTTTTATGAAATATGTAACGCATAACACGGTTTTGGACTCTGTTGCCCCTAGTAAATTTAATCCAGCTAGATACAGAGCTGAGCCTTGGTTAAACGATGCCACTCATGCACTTAGGAGACAGTGCTGTAAAGCCCAACGTAAATGGAGGAAAGATAAATTACTGGTGTCATTGGAAAAATCTTAGAGACAACTTTGCTCAGTATCAGAGGTCAGTTAAGGAAGCAAAGTGTCACTTCCTGTCTTCCCGTCTCCAGATTGGATGGATGGATTTAATATCTGCTGATTTCATATTACAGCATCATGATCCATCATCATCAATGTAAGTTTGTAGAATACAAAAAACATATAGTGAGTCCTCAACAGGCTTCCTGACTCCTTTTTTTTTTTAGATGTCGTGATTTAAATATGGCTTCCAGGCTTCTAGTGGCTGATCGACCGGCGTTGCGCCTTGCTGAGGCGCTGTCGCGCAGGGCTGAGGCTCAGCGGTTAGCATTAGCATGCTAATTCGCATTAGCATGCTAATGCTGACACCCCGCACGCACGCGCCGTGCTGAAAAACTTTTCTGGCTAGAAGCCTGGCTTCATAGCAGAGCATGCTAATGCTAACACCCCGCACGCACGCGCCGTGCTGAAAAACTTTTCTGGCTAGAAGCCTGGTTTCATAGCAGAGCATGCTAATGCTAACACCCCGCACGCACGCGCCGTGCTGAAAAACTTTTCTGGCTAGAAGCCTGGCTTCATAGCAGAGCTGTAAATGCAGCTTTGAAGCAAACTCAATTCTGAGTAATATCTCTTAACTTTGTAACACTAATTATTTACGTTTTGACCCACAGTAACTCTTTCTTTGCCTCGCATGGTTGCCGCAGTGCGTCCACAAGTGACAGACAAATGTGTCCTATTTTAAACCAAAAAAGACTCGTATCACAAAACCAACAGCAGGCACCAGGCTTCTAGCCGGGAATTTTTCTCAGCACGGCGTGTGCAAGTGGGGTGTTAGCATTAGCATGTTAATGCTAATAGTATGCTAATGCTAACCGCTGAGCCGGTGAAATCCTCAGCCCGGCACGCCGCCTGCCGATCAACCGCTGGCTAGAAGGCTGGGCACAACTCTTCACTGGTCTCAATTTATTTCGATGCATTTCTAGTTTCCTTCCTTTAGCCTTTATCATCTGTACGATTAAACCTGTTAGCAAGCAGCTCCATTCTTAATATGTTCCTCCATATTCCAGACATCCAATAATTAAACAGCCACAGTGGGCATTCACCAGTATAGGGCTCATCATGCATGAAATTACACCCTGTGCTATGTGAGTGCATTTCCCTTTAAAAGATCAAAATTCCAACATTTCTGTTTAATAGCCCAGTGTTTTTTTACACCACCAGGGCAGAGAACTATCTGCAGGAACACGTGGTTTTTTCTTCTTCTTCTTAAGTTAAATAAAATCCTGATACTGTGTGCTTTGTGTTTTTACCTGCTTGTCTATCAGAGTGGTTGAAAGCACAGATAAATCAACACAACTTGTATTGCACGTCTTTTCTGTTGGATTGCATCAGATTGTACCTATTAGAACTGGTAGCTGGGTACAGCTGCAGTACTTTGACTCCTGGTTAAAAGTCAAAGGCCAGAGGGTGCCCCCCACCCAAAATATAATACAAAGGTCACGTTTTAATTTGTACTTCTGTTTTCGGTGCCTTCCCTCCCTTGCAGATTCTCACACACCGCGCTACGAAGAGACAGTAATTATCACCCTGGCAACAGTCTCCGTGCTGGCCGTGGTCGCTGCAGCAGCCTTCTTCGGTTACCGTATGATGCACGGTGAGTTACCATGGTGCCACAGTTGGAGGAGTATTCGTTATTCAAGGCTTTTCAAATGTTTTTGGTAGAATTTAATTGAAATTTGTGAATGGAATCAAATATGTCTATATGGCTGCTGACATATGTATCTGTGTATTAACAGGAGATAGTAAACAAGGCCTTCACAATCTCAACATGATGGAAGCCGCAGGCTCTGAGAGCTCTCTGGACCTGGACAATCTCAAACTGCTGGAGGTCAGTGCCCGCATCAGCCTGCTCGTTATCCCTGTTTCTGTAGTAGCTGTGGAATATTTTTAGTTTGGAGTGAAAGTTGAATCACTTTGTTTTCTGCACCAGAGTGCAGCTATGGGACGTGCCAGCTCAACACTAACCCAAACAGGAAGAACACACAGCCATGGCTGTAGCATGGCTCCCTATGTTTTCATCCCTGTGAATTTCAACTGGCATGTTTAATAGCAGATGAATGCTGGCATTGCTGTGTTTTCAGCATCTCTGCAGAAAGCAGGAGGAAGGAGAACCAGAGCTAGAAAGAGCAGGAGAAAGCAAAGGCACAGAGACAAACATACACTCAGAATACATCAAGGTTTCTGCTTCTGTTTGTCTTTTCAATGTGACTTTTATCATCTGATCACAACAGGAGGCATTCAGTGACGGGGCCGGGTGTACAGAAATAGAAATGTGGTTACGCTGTCACAGGATCCTGAAATCCTCATACTAAAGGGGGAGGGAGAGCTTACATTGTAATACAGTCAACAATATATGCAAAGGACTGAAAGACACATTAGTGCAGGATGGCTGCAGTAACATTTTAAAATCACAATATAACTTTTTAAAATGTTTCCATTCAGCTTCATCATCATAGTTTGGCATCACAGTTTTTGCTGAAGCTTCCAAAGCAACACGGGGCTGTTTTTTCCTCATGTGTTTACAAGCTGATTCAGCCTGTCTGTTCTGACTGTGACTCATGCCGAGCGCACCGCTGAACTGTGATGCATGGCAAAGCAGTGTGCACGCTCCTTTTAAAGCTGAAGCTTCAGTTAGTCAGCTGGCATCCTGCCAGCTTATCCTCAGCATTTATTTATTACAGGTAAACACAGGAAACGTATCGAGAAAGAAATGAATTGCTCAAATCTTAAATCTCCACAGCCTGATGCTTACAAATAAACCTTTAAACGTTGCAGTTTTGTGGCGTTTCTAGTGAAAAGCAGCTGTAAGTTAAAGATGACCTCTGCTGTGACCCTGCAGAGTCAAACTGACCTTTTAGAAAACAAACGCTTTTGCAGCTGCAGTGTTTCATGAACATGCTACTTAAAGCAGCAAGTGAAGCAGGTGGATGATGTGCCTCTACTCTTATTGAGCCAGAAAGAATTTTCAGCACGGCGCGTGCATGCGGCGCGTTAGCATGCTAACGCTAACCGCTGAGCTAACCTCAGCCCGGCGCAACGCCGGCTGATCAACCGCTGGCTAGCAGCCTGCATGTTTTCCAAATCTCTACAACAATCCATCCATCCATCCATACAACAAGGTTTGAAATTTCCCTTCAGAAGTATCATCTTCTAGAAGAAGTGGAACTGGCCACCATAGCGCAGTATGAGCAAAAAATGATTGTTATGTCAGTAAAAAATGGAAAAAGGAAAACTGTTGTATGCTCAGTCTGCAAATGTTAAAAGTCTGAGAAAATTACATTTATGCTGTGTGCTTTGACAAGAGCGAACCAATCAGAAATGAACATAACGACCCAGCTGCACAGGTGCTGGGTGTTTTTCTGACATCTGTTCAGTGGTTTTTCAGCTCAGAGGCAGAGAGCTGAGTGACATATTTTCAGGCAGGAGTTGACTTTAGAAAACTGTCCTTGCAGCTTATCAAAAGCAGGCGCATGTTCTTTCACGTTAACCTGATTGCCTGTGGGGAGGGCCGGTAAACCTTACCCAGACAAAACAGGGCCCATTGTTTCCCACAGTCGATTGTACTGCCAGACGTGAATGTTTGCAGGTGGAAATTGCACAGAAATAATGTTAAGCCAGACTGTTCAGGTCTTAATGGTATGCTTTGGAGCGACTGAAGGACTTTGTGGCTGTTTGTCTCTAATTTACTTTATTTCCTGTGTCTTTTCTCTATTTGTGGTTTAGTTTTCTGTGTCTTCTCCTGTTTCCGTATCAGACCAAGATGTAATCGCCGTTTCATTCAAGTTTTTTGTGCTAGACAAACAAGTGCCACAGAAGTCTATTAATAGCCTCCACATTCCCTGCTGTCACCACCTCTTTCAGCTGATCGGGCGTGGCAGATACGGAGCCGTGTACTGCGGCTCTCTGGATGAGCGGCCTGTCGCTGTAAAGGTGTTCACCGCAGCCAACCGGCAGAACTTCCTCAACGAATGCTCCATCTACCGCCTGCCGCTGCTGGAGCACGATAACATCGCCCGGTTCGTGGCGGCCGACGAGCGAACGGGCCCGGAGGGACGCACGGAGTACCTGCTGGTCATGGACTACTACCCCCATGTGAGTCCTGGGGGAGCGCTAGGTTTTATGTGTGAAGCATGAGTGTTGAGGAACCTGTTTCATTTAATATTTCTGGGAGGCGCAAACACAGCTGGTGCAGCAAAATACGTTTTAATAAGCAAGTCGGTCAATACACAGGCTTCTAGTCAGAAAAAATTTTCAACACGGCGTGTGTGCGCGGGGTGTTAGCATTAGCATGCTAATGCTAATTAGCAGATCAACCGCTGGCTAGAAGCCTGTTACAGTAACTGTGATGTGATGTCATACTGCACCAGAGGGGGCATCAGAGCTGACTGTTAGAAACTGCCTCTAGGAACTCTTCAGTATAATGTGGACGGACCTAAAAGCTCAATATGCTCGCTGTCCAAACCTGCAGCTACTTACGAGTCAGCTGACCTGCAGGCCAGCCTATGACAAGAACCGATTCTGTGTGATAACCATTAGGCTGATGCACATTGTCATGGAAACGCAGTGCAGTCTGGGACAGGAGAAAGGGGCACGTAATGCATTCAAGTGAATGATAATATAATTAATTTGAAATGAACAGATGTAATGTAATTTACTTTAGTAACGGATGCACAAATTGCCTTGTGATTGATTTTTGAGAAAAAATGAAGTGTGTGTGTGTGTGTGTGTGTTGGATGTGTTTGTTTTGTGCACTAGGCCCAGATGGAGATAATTGAGGCAGGAAATTAAAATGATCCAATATAATTTCTAGTAACCAGTTTTCACGGAGCTGCCGCTGATACTTATCATAAGACGTCTTAACTTTATGCCAGATTTTTTTTTTATTACTTTTCTACTGTGCACCCTGCTTAATGCACGCTGTTACTGTCCCCGTCCCCCTTCCTTCCCCGTCCTCAGGGCTCTCTGAGTCGCTACCTGAGTGTCCAGACCAACGACTGGGTCGGCAGCTGCCGGCTGGCTCACTCCATCACCCGTGGCCTGGCGTACCTGCACACCGAGCTCTTCAAAGGAGGTAAGCTAGAGGGCACGGAGACACCAAGACTTCCTTCTGTTACAGAAGCACAGAATTGTTTTCTGAAAGGCGTGTTTGCATTTCTCACCGTGTCCTGTTCCCAGTGCTTCCAGCTGTCTTACGTGCAGCACACCGCAGCTGCACGTGGGCCAGTTTATCTCGCAGTGCTTTATATCCCTGCATTTTGACAAACACACTGAGCAGCCACCCAGCCAGGGGTATTTATAGAGCAGCCCAGAGCCTCAGAGAGGGAAGAACTGAGACAAACAAGAGAGGAGATAATAAGTGACGATCCCTGTAGCACAGCAGGGAGAGCCGACAGCTGAGCTGAGACTCAGTGTCAGTGGCTGCACTCGGCCCACCTTCATCAGGACAGATACACTCACACAGGCTTAGAAATAACGGGAAGAAAGTGCATTAATGATTTTAGCGAGTGAAGGAAAGACAAAAACACGTCTGAGCTTATAAGGAAGCAGAGGGAGCTAACAGCAGAGTCTCTCGGGCTTTTGTACAGTCGTCGTCCCTCCAGGCCTCGTCCCACACAGCAGGAGCAGGCACATAGTGACTTCACTGCACACCCTGCTGGACAGTAGTAAAACTGCAAGTGGAGACACCTCTGTATTTGGTCTTAATCCATTTGTTGGAGATTAGATTAGAGATGTTAGTTGTCTTGTTGACAGAGAAGCTGGTTTTAGT
Source organism: Apistogramma diplotaenia (assembly GCA_015052665.1). Classification (NCBI taxonomy): domain Eukaryota; kingdom Metazoa; phylum Chordata; class Actinopteri; order Cichliformes; family Cichlidae; genus Apistogramma; species Apistogramma diplotaenia. Next base: position 9,723 of record VOQJ01005321.1, read on the forward strand.
GAACAATTAGTAACAAAGGGAACATGAATATATATATGAAGGGTTTTCTTCTGCTTATCCGCAAATCCCACAAAATGATGCAGACTTTTGGGAGTGCTGGCCATGCTTATACTTTTCCATGAAAGAGAAATGATCCTAAATCTTTTTTTTGCAATTCTCTCTTCTTTTAAGACTTGTACAAGCCGGCGGTTTCACACAGAGACCTGAACAGCCGGAACATCCTCGTCAAGGCCGACGGAACATGTGTGATCATTGATTTCGGCCTGTCCATGAAGCTGACGGGGAACAGAGCAGCGCGACACGGGGAGGAGGAAAACGCTGCTATAAGTGAGGTGAGCGTTCAGGAAGAAAAGAACAGGTCGCATGTTACGGCAGTTTCAGCCGAGTTCAGATGACATGAGAATCGGCTGAACATACTGAGCTGTTTTTACTTTCCACCTACTTTGACTGGCAGGTGGGGACTATCCGCTACATGGCTCCAGAGGTGCTCGAGGGCGCAGTGAACCTGAGGGACTGCGAGGCCGCTCTGAAGCAGGTGGACATGTATGCACTAGGCCTGGTCTACTGGGAGACCTTCATGAGATGTACTGACCTTTTCCCTGGTGAGACACGATGCTGTTTATCTAGACTGTTGATAACAAGCTTGATGAATATTCATATCTCAAAGATATCTAAAACCAAGCTTTTTTTCCTCCCTGTCCCTGCCTACCTCCAGGAGAGTCTGTGCCAGAGTACCAGATGGCCTTTCAGGCGGAGGCAGGGAACCACCCAACGTTTGAGGACATGCAAGTTCTGGTGTCCAGGGAGAAGCAAAGGCCCAAGTTCCCCGAGGCCTGGAAAGAGAACAGTCTGGTGTGTATGAAGGGAGCACAGCTAAAATGATAATGTTATGAGAATATTTTTCTGCAAACTAATCTATGTAGCTTTGTTTAATTTGAAATCTATGGATAACGACTTACTTCAAAGTGTAATCTTCTTTATCCAAAGCACACTTTCTGCTCAATCACCTGCAAATTATTCAGTTCAATTCAACTTTATTTATACAGCGGCAAATCACAACAAACAGTCGCCTCAAGGTGCTTTTTATTATAAGGTAAAGACCTTTCAATAATTACAGATTAAACCCAACAATCAAAACGACCCCCTATGAGCAAGCACTTGGTGACAGTGGAAAGGGTTAGGGTTAGGGGTTATATGTACACACTAACCGCTGTGAAATCCTCAGCTCGGCGCAACGCCGGCTGATCAACTGCTGGCTAGCAGCCTGTATAGGTGATGGAAGACAAAATCAAGCGATTGTTTCTCCTGCAGTGTTGTTATTGTTGATACTGGCCATGTTGCTAATAGCCATAATAAACGTTGTCTTCCAGGCGGTTCGCTCTCTGAAGGAGACGATGGAGGACTGTTGGGACCAGGATGCCGAGGCTCGCCTCACAGCTCAGTGTGCTGAGGAACGGCTGGCAGAGCTGCTCCTCATATGGGACCGTTCCAAGTCTGTCAGCCCCACACTCAACCCAATGTCCACAACACTACACAATGAGAGGTGAGCTTCAACAAGACCACTTCCTGTCACTGTGTACATTGTTTCAGATGATCTCCTTAAGGGTTTCTACATCGTTTCTTTGTCCGTGTTTGACTCCAGAAATCGAATGACACCGAAGTCTGGCCCATACACAGACCATTCATCCACCTACATTGAAGAACATGAGGGTGTAGCTAAGAACATGCAGGTTGACACCACTAGCTCTGTGACTAGCAGAGTTGGGGTTGGGACTGGAGAGAGGAACAGGAATTCCATCAACCAGGAGCGCCAGCAAGCCAACGCCCGTCTGCCCAGCCCGGAAGGCAGCACAACCAGCATGGGCGTGAGAGGCAGCCCTTCAGCCTCCACTACAACCACCACTATCATCTCCGAGTCCGAGGGACCCACAGGGGCTGCCACTGTGCCTGTGTGCCTGCACTTGACCCAAGAAGACCTGGAAACCACAAAGCTGGATCCTAAAGAAGTGGACAAGAACCTGAAGGAGAGCTCGGATGAGAACCTAATGGAGCACTCTCAAAAGCAGTTCTGCTCACCCGACCCGCTGAGCCCCGGCAGTTCCAGCCTGCTCTATCCTCTTATCAAGATGGCAAGTGAGGCCTCCGGCACATCGGACACCGCTGCCACAATGCCCACCACCATCTTTCCGCTCCCCAAGCAGCAGAACCTGCCCAAGAGGCCTTCCAGTCTGCCCCTGCGAAACAAGCCTGGCAAGAAGGAATCATCCTCCTCGTCACTCAGGTTTAAGTTTGGGCGCTCAGGGAAGTCCAACCTGCGACAGGTGGAAGGAACAAAGATAAACATTACTGCAGTTACAGGCACAAATTCGGCCATAGAGGCTCACCGCGGCACAGGCACAAACAACTTACCTGTTCTCCGGGATTCACACGCCAACGGTGGCATTAACGGCACTGTTAACGGCCATATCAACGCTGGGATCTCATCCATCGTGACGGGTGGAGCAACGGGATTCGGAGGCTCGAACATAACCCACAATGGGTCTGGAGCCCTGAGGTCAGACGATAGCCGACTGTCCCTCGGCGTCATCACAGCCAGCCCCGACGAGCACGAACCACTTTTGAGCCGAGAACGAGAGCAGCCCGATCAAAGAGACACGTCCACGAATATGACCACCCTCCGCTCAGCCCGGCCCAACACCAACAACAACAACAGCAACACGGGCCACGGCCAGGGGGACGGCGACAGCGGTGGGGAGAGTGATGGAGGGGAGGAGGAGGCAAGCAGTGAGGCTGCAAGCAGGGAAGCTACAGCGCCCCCAGGAGAAAGCTCGCTGTCGGGGACTGTTGCAGCAGACCCCCAAGGGGAGGCTTCAGTCAGCTTGAGAGGAGAGGCCCTACTCAGGCAGCCCAGAGCCCGC
>VOQJ01005323.1:8510-20031 GCA_015052665.1 Apistogramma diplotaenia
TATATATATTTATTAACTACTCTAGAATAAATACTGTAATCTTTGCCACATCCCAAATACCCTTGCATCTGCGCCGTATTGTGCCATTAACAAGCTTTTCTTTTTTTGCAGTCATTCTAAACATGACCAGACCAGAGACGGGATTTTTTCTTTTATCTCATATATTCATCATACACTTAAGTCCGTAGTCGTCAAGGTTTGCTGAAGCAATCTAGCAATGCAGGTTCAGTTTACAGGCAGAAACGAGCTCTCAGTCTCCACAATGAGTGCTTTCTTTCTTCTATAGGATTCTATGAAGCAGAGCAGCAGTTCCTCAGAACAAACACACGAGGGCGACATGCTTCACTCTCTCCTCAAACAGAGTCCAATTTGTACTGGTACTCAGTGTCCCGCAGTACTCTGTTACACCGGGGGTTCATCGTGGTCAGCAGGCAAGCTTGCACTCCCTTCTGTTCTTTAATTATGTGCTTTGTCAAAAGGAAGAAAGAGGCACACTATAGCAGGGGAACATGCATCTGGTGGTTAATACGCTCACAATTTGCAGCCTTTCATATCCACTTAATACTTGTTGCACTATTCTAAATATGGGACAGAATATACTTAGTAGGTATTTGAAGGCTAATTCAGGCTAATAGCGAGCTGTCTTGCTGAGGCTCATTCATTTTAATAAAGCTCTATATTATGCACAGGTCACCTTGTTTGCTGCTTAACACAAGGAAGAGCCCCCCCCCCGACTTGAGCGTATCCCTCTGACACAGGAGTTTGGGGTTTCACACGTTTATGGTAATTATGTTTGCTGCACTGCATAGCAATTTATTGAAAACACTGAGTGGGGGGGATGTTCAGAATACAACTGTCCACTTTCCTGAGATACCTCTGAGTCCTAAGTCGAAGATGCTCGCATTCATGTATTCAGCTGTGATACAGTAGTACTCATAAATAAAATATGTGCCCAATATGAATTTTGTGCTCAAATTATATTACTTGTGAGTGGAAGTCTGGACTTTAAAAGGGCAGGCTTGAGCCTCGCAGGCCTGAGCCATTGACTAAACTTAAAGGATGTGGGTATCAATATAAATGACACAGGCATCTCATTTAGCAGCTACTATCAAGGTGTCCTTCAGGAAGGCACTTTTAATGCGCCTGTTTTGTTTTTGTTTATCTGCCAACTGCAAGTGAGTGTAAAGTTGGATATATCTTAAAATGAGGAGCTGTAGTTGCAGGATGGAGTTGAACTGGGGTGTGGTGCACTACAAAATGAGACTGCATCTCAACTTTTATTTTACTTAAATAGCTGCATAGTTCTATCATCACATTTAAATCTACTCAAGTGGATTATGTTATGTTTCAGGCTGCAAAAAACGGAGTTTCTCAAGCATAGCGTAGCTGAGCTGGGCACCTGAGATGAACCTGGTAGAGCTGATCTGATCAGGAGAAGGCTCAAACAGACAAAGGTACAGTATGCAACACCGGACTTAGCAAGGCTGTCTGTTCCAGGCTGAGGCGGGCTGGAGCTGAGTGGGGCCCGAGGAGAGAACCATGGACATGAACACTGAATGGAGGGTCCAAGGTAGCAGTATGGTTAGGTAGGTAGGTACAGCTGACCTCTTGGAAGTCCACCAGCCTGGTCTAAGAACGGTAGTCCTTCTTACTGTATGGTCTGTTGCCCAGGATGTGGTCAATCTCTGACACCACATGAGAGGTCATCTTAGGAAGGACCTGAGAAGGGGAGAGAATTGCTGAGTATGGCTGCAAGGAGGGAAGGAAAGAAGGAAGGAAGACAGCTGTCTGAAGTCGGGAAGCAATATCAGTGGATGATAGTGAAGGATGCAGATGAAGACATGCAAGTAACAGCGGTGTGTGTATGCTTGTTCTGACCTGTATGGCCCCGAGGTTCTCAGTGAGCTGTTCAGGGTTGGATGTTCCCAGAAGGACTGAGCTCACACCTTCATTTCTTAGACACCAAGCTGGAGAAAAGCAGAAGTAAGACATTCAGTCAGTGTCTATTTAATGACGCACTTCTTCTGATCATTATGTTTGACAAACGGACCAGAAATATAACAGAACCCCCCGCCATTCCCATCTCCCTGTACATAACCTGGATGCACATATCCATTTATCACAAGGGGAGTGCAAGGCTCCTTCACTGTGTAAACTACGCATTATACACCCAGCTATTTTATTCACCCACTGGGATGTAATGCAAGCACAAGTGGATCTGAAAAGTTGTGTTCATGTGTAGATGGGGAGGCAGAGGGACTATCAAACCGGAAAGACAACAAATACCCAATGCAGGTGATGAAAAACGCGCACGTCTTACATAAATCAGCGCCTGTCTGACAGGTCTGTGTGTTTATGGTTTCAAAGCTTTGCTTTAAGCTGCTTCCACAGTATTTGCTATAAGACAGGAAAGTCTTACCCACAGCCAGCTGAGGCAGGGTACATCCCAGCTTCTCTGCGATGTGGTTGAGCTCCTTCAGCTTGGCTTGTTGCTTCCTTCCATCCTCACTTATTATTTTCTCCTTCAACCACTGATAGGACTGACAGCAGAGAGGAGACGGAGATCGAATGAGTGAGTAAGAAAAGGAGAAGTAGAGACAGATCCGACAAGTATATTTGGAAGCAAAATCAGGGCATATGAGAGAAAAGGGGAAGAGTGAAGAGACTGTAGCCTGAGAGCTGCAAAACACTGGAGCGGTTGTATAATTTAATGTACTGACACACAGAGACAGAGGTGTAGTCCTAGTGCTACAGACATGGTTTCATTTCATCTTTTATTTAATTAAAGACAACTTTTACGGATCTGTTTGTTCAGCCCGTATCAGAGACGCGCTCACTGCAGCCAGCTGAAGTACAGAACATGAGAAAAATAAAGCACAGCTGACAAATCTATTACTTTTAAGGTGTAGATGCAAGCTGTAATGACTGTTAGAATCACAGAGATAAACTGCTCTCTAGCTCATTATTATAACACTCTTAAGTCTGAAGCAGCAAAAATCATGAATTTGAATCTGATTCTGACTTTGTTTTTGTTTTTGATGAACCCTCAGGCTTACCTTCATGGAGGCCCTGGATGATTCAGGAATGCCATTTTCATATTTTCCTGTGATGATGCCGCATGCCAGCGGTGACCACGTCATCGCACCGACTCCTGTAACCATGGACACAGAAGGCAGTTAAAGAGGAGGAGTTTTAGTGAGATGAAATGTGCCAGAAGGAAGGAAATGTGTGAGAAGAGCATCAGAAAAAGTGAAAATGTGAGGGGATGATTAAAACAGTGGAAATGAGCAATAAAGAGAGAGAGAGGGAGGATTTTTGAACCACATTTAGGAAAAACCTGGTAGGAAAGGTTCGTGGATGAGTGATATAAGCATGACTGATTAAAGCTGTGGACAAACACACAGCAAACACTTGCCTATCTTATGGTAAAGTTCGGGCAGTTGCACCTCTACTTTCTCCCTCTGGAAGAGATGGTACTCCGCCTGCTCACACACTGGAGGGATCAGATTAAACTGTCTCGCCACAGAATATGCCTCCTAGAGATAAAGAGAGGATTAAAAACAAGGGGTCATTATGATGCCGCACGCAGCTTTATCTCTAATGTACCATATATTGTTTTAGATGATGTGTGTAAGAGCGCAGGTTTGGACTTATATCGACGGGGTGAACTCAGGGAAGAAATGAGAGAGGGAGGGTTGTTAATCAGCTTGCGGGAAGGTGGCGCAAATTCAAATGCATGCCTCTCAGTAAGTCAACAAATCAATATTTTATATCACAACTCGGAGGCACCGTGTTCACATTTCCTTATCTATTCTTTCCATGTATCTTGCAAGAGCAAATGCCAGAGGAGGCGCACACACACACACACACACACACACACACACGGACTCAGAGAAAAACGCTGCCATTGTTGCTTCTTTAAATACCCTTTAATTTAGTTGGTTTCCCGCTGTGGAACACATGTCAGGATGAGAGCACAGTAGGAGTGGGAGTGTATTCTGCGTAATGCATGGATAATATCACTGCCATCACTCAACTTACAAATTACCACTTGGCCTTCTGTGCTGTAACCCGTGACATGTGCCTCCAAGCCTGTGTGTGCGGCCATGCATGCAACTGTGTGTGCATGCTATACTGCTGAGAACCCACCACCACCTTCATTAGCGATGCTATCTAAATTACACAGTGTTCATCTGCGCCTGTGATTTTTTTTTTATAAAGATATCTGCTCCCTTTCACACAGACAGAGAGAGACAATGTCAACACATTGCACTGTGCTCAGGGGGAGAAGGAGGGTGATAAAGACACCAAGAGAGATAAGAGAGGAGAGGATGGATGCTACGTCCTTGAGTGTCACTTTAGGCAAGTGTGCATTTCATAACTTTCTGCCTCATGTATATATTCATTAATGCACCAGTAGTGGAAACAGGAAGTGGATTATCTCTGACAGGAAAAGAAAACAAAGCCAGAAGAAGCCGCTGAGCCAGGGCCATTTACTGAAAAAGCCTCTTTTTCCTCTCAGTCTTATACAGTCACTTTGCTTCTGCACTTCCCTCCCATATCAGCTCTGTAATTACTCATTCATTTTCAATACTCTGAAGATGCTTGACCTCGCTGTAGGGATGTAACACGATAAGCTGCTTGGAAGGTATCATAAAGATGTTCAGGTGTGGAGAGCCCCGTTTAAATAATAACGCATTTGTTGTTTCTAGTTTTTCATTTGGATCCTTTGAAATGTTGAAAGGCAAGTTTCCAAAATTTTAAAGTTAAAAGAAAAACAAAACAACCTCACTTTGACAATATGAAAAATATGTCAATGCATTAAGGAAGATAAAAATCTTTCTGGAAATTTTTCATTCTTCTTCATTTCAGTGATGTCTCATAGAGTTACCCTAGAAGCTCGTTGCTGCTTACCATGATCTCCATGGCTGTCCACCGAGATGTCCCCCAGTACATGGCCATGCCTTGATTTATCACATAGGTCATGGCTCGAACAATCTCTGCAAAGAAATGCAAGTTATCACATCACATCAAGCTCCCGAGCCTTGGTTTACGCCACCATATGCAGTTCAGTTTTGCAGAGGTGGCTGCTGCTGGGATCTGTTGTGAGAGAAGACAGCAGGTTGAGGAGAACCTAGAAAGGTGGAGGTATGTTCAGGAAAAATGAGGAATGAAAATCGGGTCCAGACGTATTTGGACAAAGACATCATTTTGTAAGTTTGCCTCTGCACACCACCAGTGGATTTGCAATCGAACTATTGGGATTGAAGTGTAGACTTCCAGCTTAAATTCACAGGATTCAAAAATCTTTTGGAATGAAATCCATTTTTATTCACAGTCCATCAAGAAGGCTCAAAAGTAACCAGATAATCTAACATAATTTTAAACTAAGATAATCTTTTGAAGTCAGTGTCAAAGTCTAGAACTCGTGGACATCACCACATCCTGCACTCTGACAGGCTTTCACTCCAGCAGCTTCAGTTGCTGCTTGTTTGTGGGTCATTCTCCTTTCAGTTGTCCATTTAATAACTAAAATGCTGCTCTAATGCTTTGAGATTAGGTGATTGACTTGGTGACTGAAGAATATCTCATTTCTTTGCCTTGAGGAACTCTTGGGTTGCTTTAGCAATATGCTTTGGCTCATGATCCATTTGCACTGTGAAATGCAGCATTTGGCTGAAATCTGAGCAGCGACTATAGCCCTGCACACTTCACAATTCACGTTGACGCTTCTATCAGCAGTCACATCATTTAGATGTTTTCTGGCAGAGTCTAATCTTGCCATCTTGCTACTGAGTGCAACCAATGGTTTGCACCTCTTTGCAAACCCTTTGTATTTACATTCATGAAGGCATCTCTCATGATTGTTGACAGCTGTGCAACACTTGGAATCAATTCCAGATCTTTTTTATCTACTTGATTTGACATGAAATAAGAAGAGAAGAGGTCTCATCTGGCCATGAAACTGGAGGACAGTGGCTGTAATTCTGAAACAGTTAATGCGATACTTTAGTTAAACCCTTTGAATTAAAGCTAAAAGATCTTGATCGTATCCATCTAACGATCCTCTTCCACTTTTCCTTCTCAGGGTCACAGGGGGCTGGAGCCTATCCCAGCTGTCATAGGACGAGAGGTGGGGTACACCCTGTACAGGTCGCCAGCCTGTCACAGGGCTGACACAGAGAGACAGACAACCATTCATACCTATGGGCAATTTACGATCACCGATCAACCTAACCCCACTGACTGTGTGTCTTTGGACTGTGGGAAGAAACTGGAGTATCTGGAGTACCCACACAATCATGTGGTGAACATGCAAACTCCACACAGAAAGCACCGGGCCAGGGTGGAGTCGAACCCAGACCTTCTAGCTGTGAGGCAACAGTGCTAACCACCACTTGATCCAAATCCACTGTGGTGGCTTATGGAGGCAAAATTACAGAAATTGGGCTATTATCCAATAACATATCGCCCTGAGTGTGTATGACTGGAGAAAGTGCAGCAGATGAAAAGAGAGCTGGAGGCAGATGTAAAGATGAACAGAATTGTGAATATATCAGGGGGACAGCTTGGATTGGACTGTTCAGGGACAAAGTAGAGGTAGAGGTGAGAGTGCTGCGCTGGAATTATGCAGAGTTGGTGAATATTAAAACAAGGACAAACTTAGAGCTCCTGAACAAGTGGAAAAGAGTAAGACATCTCAGGACAAGCAAAGACTACAGAAGAGAGGGAAACAAAAAGGACACACTGCAGCAACCCCTAATGCGAGTAGCTGCAAGAAGAAGCAGATTCAGCCACTTACGGCACAACAGTCAAAGCAATATCATATCAACAAATGGACAAAGATATTATCATACCAACTTTAGTTAAAATAAACCAGAGGAAATCTTCAAAATAAGAGCAAAAGTAAGGTTTATTATTTCCATAAGGTTAATTCAAACAAACTTTTTTCTTTTAAACCTTTTCTAAACAAAATATGGTGATAACATAGAACATTAAGCAGAAACTTGATGTGATGGGCTAATTTTTATTTTTATCAGCAACTGCCAAACTACATGAAAATACAATGCTAAAGCGAAGTTGATGAATAAAACCTCAAAAACAAAATGGGACAAAACAAAGAGGAAGCAGTTGTTTGTAAACGGGCTCAGAAAACTCAAACCAGTCAAAAACTATGATTAAAAAAATGCAACATCTGAGATAAATGGTGGCCTTGAAAGAAGCATTTTCCTCATTTTGTTCCAGTTTTTGTCATGACCTAATCAAAAATAAATAAATTAAACTCTAGCAAGGCCACCTGCCTGCTCAAGTCCTTTGTTTTAACCTGCTGACGGCTCATCGCCCCTCCGTAACAACTCTGGGGACAAACTAACAAGCTCACATAGTAAAACCCTTCTGATCACATTCAAGCCACTGCATTTTTAATGGTACAATTAGCTCCAACACTGCTGTCTGTGAAAGCCAACGGCAGTCGGGGCCAACAAAAACCGAGATTAGGACTGTCATTAAGGTTATTCATCATCTCCCTGTGCTCACTCCAATTATAGTGCAATCGCTCACTGTGGCAGGAATCCTGTTTTTCACTCCGTATAACTGTTATTTTGGCAAGACGGACGATTCTGTGCAGTGAAAAAGGTCAGAAACAAAACAGGAAAGAGAAGGAGACGGAGCATTAGTAGAAGTCAAGAGGCACTAAAAGTATATAATCAAGACAAACCAAGAAGACTTGCGATGAAGGTTTTTGTTTTCCCTGTGCTGAGTAATAATTAACCTGAAGCACAGATGTCCTATTCAATAGCCTGCTGCCAAGGGAAATAACACAGGATTAAGAAAAGAAAACAGTTCCCTTTCTTTCCTTTCATTTGTTGCTGTTGTCTTCCTCTCCTCACCCTTCCTTCCTGTCATGCTTGCTCTGTACTTAACAACATGCTGCGCTCACATTTAAATGCAACCTGCGTCTATTTCCGGGCAGCATAGCAAAACAGAGAGCAAAACAAGTCTGGGGAAGCATAAAAACACATGTAAAAGCTGAAGGAATTAAATAGGAAGTGAACGGTGAGGCCACCAGGTAAAAAAAAAAAGAAAAGAGAAAAACAAGTTTACAGGAGAGAGAGAGAAATATATATAAAAGGGAAGGAACAAAAATAGGGAAGACTGAGTGTGAGGAGCAGCAGATTCCAAACAGCTGTGCAATGATGAGGCCAGTTTCTGCTGCTCTCTGCTTCACTCTGTGTGTGTGTGTGTCTGTGTGTGTGCGTGTGCGTGTGTGTGTGTGTACTCTTTGGAGTGGAGAAGCCAAGAACAGGGAAGAAACATACCCAGTGAAGCAGAGCAGAGAGGCAGAGACCATAACACTAAAGTGAAATGAAACCATCACTGCAATCTCACTTTCACATTCATTTTCACACTTGTCTCAGTATAAATGAGGTTATAGCCAAAAATGAACATTCATTTATTAAAATATTCAGCAGAACACGTTGGATTGCAATATTTGCTTAGGGAATGCTAATTCTCTGCTATACATGCCATTACTTTCCCCTTAACTTTACATAGTAGCAAATAGCCGTTTGCTATTATAAAATGCTCCTTTCAGCTGCTCCCTTGGGCATCACAGCAGGTAGCTCTCCATGTTTGAAGTTTTTATACAAAATTCCCTTCCTGACACAACCCCAAAGGAGCTAATATATTAATGTTAAAACCTCACTTATATAATGTTTAAAGCAAAGCTTCCTCAATATAAGATTTATTGCAGTGAGAAAATACCTAGGGCAGCATGCTTTAATCCTGTTAACTGAGCTCTGTCTCACCTTTGTCATTCACATACCAAGTCCCATATCAAATTTATAATGGAATATTAAAATGTAATATTAGCCAGAGCCCAGTTCAAATAAAACAAAGCAGCCCCACAGACTGCTCGGAAGCACTGATTAAAAGGGTAGTGAAAGAAACCACAGTGGTAAGAGGCTCTACCTCAGCAAGCAATAACAATTAAATTATAATGACTAATGAGGAACCACTGCACCACTAATATGCACGTTAATAAACAACATCTTTATAATGAATTATGCACGATTGCCTGCCTCCTTTTAGCCATGCTAAAGAACACCTTTTCCAAGAGGATAAGTGGCCACAGATGTCCAGTTCAATGTAACAGAAATAAAACAGTAGCTCTAACACCACCAGGTAATCGAAACCATCTTTTTTGTCAAGGACAGCATACATAAATAAATGCATTACTACATTAATACATCATCTACACTTTTACAGCCAGAAAAATCACAAGTCACATTTATGTTTTGGAAATCTTGTTGAATACACATTCTCGCTGGTGATACTGATAACACGTGCATGCCACACGAGGATGAAGAATGAAATCAGCTCTAAAGAATGGCTGATGCCAGCAGAGGAAGAATAGTTTCTCTCCCATCATTTGGTCGTCGCAGTCTCAAAAAGTGTGCAAAACACCACTGATGCAGTGGGGTCACACAAGAAATGGAATACTGACTCCTGACCGCCACAGTTCCTCAATCAGAGCTACGAAAAATACAGTGTAATGATAATTCACAACTTCTTAATAATATCAAAAGGATGAAGTAACATTCACACAAAAAAAGACTAGTTTATGGATTCTTTACTTGGTGCGCTTTTGTTACCTAAGAGAGCTCTTTTCCTAATTGGGTCTGACACAGTGTAGCCATTAAGAACAAGTCACTTCAGTGCAGTTACGCTGACGTCATGAAATCAGGTTCTATTATTTTGTTCTATAGCCTAACGACTGATGACCTGTCCAGGGTGTAGTCTGCCTCTCACCCTGTGATAGGCTTCATCCCACAGTTATTTAATGAGTCTTACAAACTATCACAATGACATCAACAAGTCAGACACTGGGAATCAGACAGTTCATTTGATTCGTTTCATAGCTGAATGTTGTTGGATGTGTTTAAATATTGATACACTGACTCACCCTCCATTGGAGTATTGCTGTCCGGGCGATTGGCAAAAACTACGTCCACATACTCCAGCTGCATCCTTTGTAAAGATCCTTTCAGACCTGACACCCACACACACACCCACCCACACACACACACACACACATACACAGTTACTGTGATGAACCATTTCACTGTATTTTTTAGAAACTGTATATTTGGATGTCTCACCTTCAATAATATGTTTCCTTGACAGTCCTCTCTCTGTCTCTGCTCTGAAAGGATAAAACACATGCATATCAATCCTAAACTCTACTGTTAATATGTTCTTATAAACTCAACTTCATTTCTTTTTTGTATCTTAAAAAGATTTAAAAAAAAAGGTTTCTGAAATTACTGGAACTTGAAGCCGGCTTAAAGTCAGTTTTTAATTACTTTTGACCCCTGTTGGGTGACAAAAACACAAAATCCAAATGCACATTTCAGGCAGTGTAAAGTAAATGGGTCAGTGCACGCTCAGCTGTTCAGCATCATTATTATGATCCAAACTCTGCAGGAGAGAGACGGAGCACAGATTCTACATTTGGAGGAAATACTCAAGAACGAGAGAATAACCTCTTCCCTATCACAAGACTCAGTTGGGCAGCCTCTGGCATGTAGCTTGACAGCCTCTCTATTTTTCTTTCTTATTTCTGTGTGTGTGTGTGTGCGCGCACGTGTGTGTGCGCGCACGTGTGTGTGTGTGTGTGTGTACTACAAAGTAGATTTCCTTGTCCCCGTCCCTCTCCCGTTCTCTCTCTCTCTGCTGTCTCAGCAGAAGAATTGGTTCTTACATTGGTTGTTACTTTATGTGACATGTTGTTGCTCAGGTTGTTAACAGACAAAAAACAGAGAGAAGGAAACTTTCTTTGGAGCAGAGAGGCAAAGGTTTAAATGGCTTTTATTGCAGATATAAATTGATAAATGTAACAAACAGAGTGACTTAACTAAACTGCTAGCCTAATGCTTTATTTAAACAAAGCTATGTGCAGTCTGAGGACATGAGTGAGAAAAAAAATTAGTGAATATTTTATTTATGTGACGCAGTACAAGATTGTTTTGTGTTAGCGAATTATCTTAAAGATGTCTGGGGGTGTCTTTAAATACTGTTTAGCTTGTACTGATGCACAAGGACTTTTTTTTTGTAACACAGACAAGAAAGAAGAAGACAGATAACCAACCTTCGTGTAAACAATTCAGCTTTGCAAAGATTTTACATGAAAGAAGTGCACCCAAGAGACTTTTTTTGTATTCTACAGACCATATTATGGAAGTTCGAGGTTTTAGAATTTCTTACTTACTTTCCTCCCCAGTACAGTTTAGTTGTAATAACCAGGCTGGATCTCCTAGAAAGTGCAGAGAAAGTGGGATAAGGCAAAGTTCGTGAAACATGTATCGCAATATTGTGGCAAATGGAGAAACACTGCTTTACTTAAGAGTCCCAGTAAGCCACTAGAGCAGTGAACGTCAACTGGCGGCCCGCGGGCCACATCCGGCCCACCAGAGCTTTCCATCCGGCCCCCAGAATACTACTGCCACTTGTACATACGCCA
>VOQJ01005325.1:2355-17142 GCA_015052665.1 Apistogramma diplotaenia
TTGACCATAACAGTATTTCAGTGGGTCAGTCTGAGCAGAGTCTCATATATATATATATATATAGCTGTCATTTATAGATTATGTTGTCTGTTCTGTTTCACTGTGTTTTTGTGTTAAAGTAGGAAACAAACTCAGCTTTGCCAATAAGTAAAGTGAATACTAGATAAGGAGAGGGGGTAGTACAAGACGTTTAGGTGCAAAAGTCAAGTTAATCCCTGTAGTCTTGTAGCACCTTAAAGCAGGCACATACAAGTGAAAAGTGTCCAAAATTAATTTCATCAGTCTGTGAAGTCACAGTGGAGGCATGCTTTGGCTTGTTTTAAATACAAGAGTGCTTTGTGTTAACCTTTAACAAACTCACAAACCTACTTCACCCAGAGAAAACAGGCCTGGATTCAAAGATGTTTGTGCTCATGGTTTATGGATAACACTGCATGACTCATCAGTTTCTGCGAGTTAGCATTTTATATTGGCCGGGTGATGACTGGCTGTAAGCGCCCTAGTACCTAGATTTTGAAATGACGGCACCTTTTGAATCCATTCCAGTTATGATGTGAAATGACCTGTTTTTTGTGTAGATTTTCCACCTTAATTTAATCTTTTTTAATTTCTTTTTAATCTTCTTTTCTAATCTCAAGATTTGACTTTTTTTCTTTATTTTTTTGTGTGTCAGTATCAATTTCCTGATTTTTTTTATTTTTTTTAATTCCCTATTCATGTTGAGGATTTTTTTCAAAGGTGCATTTTATCTCATTGTCTTTCCTTTTCAGCTAATGCTTTTGATTGATTTTGTTTCCACAGTACATCTTTGGGGAATTCAGCCCTGATGAGATCAATCAGTTTTTTGTGACTCCACGATGTTATGTTGAGGTAAGGAGATGGATTTCACAAAAGTAATAGTTGTCATTTTTACGCTAATAATTCATTACTAAATTGTAGAAGAATAATGACATTTACTTCTTGAGTAGTTCTGGTGGCCTCATCGAGGTATTCTCTAACTAGAAGCAGGGTTGCTGGAAAAACATATTCAAATTAATTTTCTTAACAGTAGCCCTAATGCTCATAACCCGAGGCTTCAGGCTGAAATTGGCCATTGAGTTCAAATGAATATTTTTTAATGCTTTACGTATCTCTGGTAAATGGTAATTCTAAACTTTAAAATGGTCTGAAGATTTAAGTCTTGCCTATTTTAAATATTAGTGTTTTAGTAACTTGCTAATATTTATCCCAACTAATGTTTTGTCTCGCTTTACAGCTTCCTCCGTTCAATGACAAAGTCCCGTGTGTCAGTCAGTCTTCTGGTATGTACTAGTTTTCTACTTTGTTTTCTTTTTCTTTTAAAATTACTTAACATTAAAATACCCTGTACTGTATCTCAGGAGCTGCCCGTTTTCCTGCTCTTAGTTAACATAAAGTAATTTTTCCAGAGCAGGTTTAGCTGATTGCCCTTGCCTTTCAGGAAGATGATTTTCCTGTCATATATATATATTTTTATACATTTATGCGTTATTATTTGAAATGGATTATACATTCCACTAAATCTTGACAATATCCTTTTATAGTTCATTTAATTTTTGGGCCACCAAAATTAAAAATGTTAGAGCAGCCACCTTTCTTTCAAATAGTACCTATTTGCACATGACAATTGCCTTACCTTGATTTGTATTGATTATTTAGGAACTTACTGCACTCCTGCTGTACCTTTTATTATGGAGTCTATGGGACTGCAGGTTTGCGGTGAGTTGAGGAGTCTGATACCCTCTTGTGCGTTTGCTGTAAAACTGAAAATCCAGGTCTCAAAAACTGGTGGCTTTCTAAACTTTGTGCCTGTATTCTTTCCTTTTGCCTGTTGGTAAAACCTATAAAGCTTTGCATGCATAAGGTACTGTGAAGTATCTTATCTTCTCTTGCATATAATACATTTTCACTACTATAGGGCTCAGTTAAATTAAAATTGAATTGCATTTTAATGACTTACCAATCACAGCTTATTTACTAAGGGCATAAGTGATGGTTTTATGTGGTTGCTAACATGTGTGTATATATGTTTATCCTTACATGTTGTTGAGGTTTCACTGCTGAATGCATTTTACAGTAATGAAGTGCAATTTCAGTAACACTAACACTAACTAATTCCTCTGATCTCAACAGAGGAAGTATCTTCTGTTTCAGTGCCCTCTTATATTCTGCCGGGCATCAGTTTACTGTTTGGTGGCCAATCAGCTGTGTCACGATGACAGTGATTTTTCTGATTTGCACTTGCTAATGTTTCACCTTTGCCCTCTGCGCCTCCTACTGCCTAATAACTTACAGTTTAAGCTGCCGTGCAACACATTTTATCCAGACATTGATTTTTTATTTTCTCAAATAATTCATATTTGTTTGTGTTGCATTGTTCTGTATTACTTAATTTTCCAACACCTAAAGGTGCTATTAAAAATATTCAGATTTTATTAGGAATTGGTGTGCGTGTGTGTGTTTGTGTGTGTATAGTTAAGTTAGTTCACCTTGACTTGCTTTGTTTTTGCACCATATTGTATTTCTTTTTAATTACTGGAGATTTTAGATATTTTATAAATAGCATGTTGTTGCAAAAAATAAAAAATAAATAAATGCCATTTTAATTTAACCTCCCAGAGTGATGGACACAAAAGCTGCCTTAAAATTTAAGCAAATTAAATTCACCATACAATAAATCATTAGTCAAAATTATTCATTTATAAACACAACCATAGGAAATCTTTTTTTTTTATTTGATTTTTTTGTGGCAGTTCAATCCAAATAATTTTAACAGAGTGAAAATAAAAAATATAATATGAGCACTGACTGACTTATGTCACAGGTCTGCCCATTTGATGACTGGCCTTTCCCTTTTTTATTTATTTATTTAAAGGACGAAAATATTAAGTATCTCTAAGAAGGTGTAGCCCAAGGCTTTATTGTCCTTCCTAGTACTAATTGTAAGTATTGAATCACCCCACTTTTGGGATTTATGTAAGACCAGAAGGAATTTGGTCTTGGAAAAACAGCAGCAGCAGCAGTTAAAAATAGGACTTGTAGTATTTCTTTTCTTTTTGTTGGTATGTTTGATCCTGTCAGAGCTCCCATGACCTCCTTGAGTAATGGTTTGCTTGTTTGGGAGGATTTTATGTGATGCTCTACAGTGGAGTCAGATACAACAGCCTGTTTTTATATGTAGAAATTATTCAGATACAGTGCTTTGTATTTCTAATTGACTGAAATTTTATCTCCAGGAGAAGACTATCAGCACATTGAGTTTGGTGTGGACGAGGTGATGGATTCCAAGTCTGTCGGGGGCAACGATCCTTTATACAAGGTGTCGAGTACCCTCAACCCACAGGCTCCTGAGTTCATCCTGGGCTGTCAGCCGGCCCAGAAAGCTCAACAGACGGCTCCTCCAGCAGCTGATGTCCCTGATGGGACACACTTCAACTCACTGGATGGACCTGACTCGGAGGCGTCAGGCCTGGACAATCACCAGCCCTGCCAGGACATGGATGGACTCTCTGGTAGTCTGGGACAGCGAGAGAAAAAGAAAAAGAAAAAGCGGCCGCCTGGGTACTACAATTACCTGGACCCGTCAACTGGTAACAGCAGCAGCACCAGTGCAGCAGATGGAACAGCCATGACAGCACTGGTGAACGGACATGCACTCAGTGGCCCACACCACAATACTGAGGATGTGGACAGTAAGGCATTGTCAGGGGCTGAACTTTCCACCCCAGGACCCGCCTCCACAGCAACATCAACAGCTGCTGTAGCAGCAGCCAAGTGTGCCCCCACATCCACTGCCAATCAGAGGACTAGTGATAGCCCTGATGACTCTTCTTTGGACTTAACAAGTGGCGCTGCCTCTTTATCAGATGGCAACAATGCAATTTCCTCTTCATGCTCCTCTCAAAGCAGAGGGATGACAGAGGGACCAAGGACTGCAGATGAGCAGCCAGATCATTTGGCTCCACAGAGCCCTGAACTTTCAGATACTCCACATAGTCCCCTCTCCAAATCACCTCTTCCTCCTTCAGCTGCTGTGGCCACCCCCTCTGTCATCACTTCCATTACGACTACTGAACTAGAGGGAAGGGAGGTAGCAGACAATGGGGTGGCCAATGGGTTAGCAGAGTCTACCACTCCTGTCAGTGCAGATGGACACAAAGAAGACTTTGAGAGTGGGGATCAGGTTCAGCAGGTCATTCCAGACTCTGCTGTCCAGTCAGTAGTGACAGAGCAGGCGAATTCACCTGCAACTCCAGCTGCACCTGCTGCCAATCTTCCCAAATCTTGGGCTAGCCTCTTTCACAACTCCAAACCTCTTCCCGGGGGCCCTCAGGCCTTTGTGGAGGTAAAGAATGTTGTGGAAGCAGTATCTCCCTCTGTCGCTGTGCCAGAGCAGCCTGACAAAGTTGGGGAGGTAAAAGAAGGCCCTGTCCATGTATCAGAGGATCCTATGGCCCCTAAACTTGCAGGTATATTATAAGGAAGCTGATGACTTACCTTTTTAAAAATAGTCATCCACACCTTTTTTTCTTATTTGGTGTAAGTTAAAAACCCCTGCAATAGGTATGTTTTGCAAAATTCACTTCCATTTTATGGCTGTGCTGAGGTGATTGTGCTGTTAATACTTGCATTTCTAACAATATGTTTTCAAAAGTGTGATGATTGAGAAGAGTAGGGAAAAAAACCCTACATTTTGCATCTCATTATCACTAAACTGTGTGTTGTTTGAGCTGCACTGATTTCTTAGTAAGACTTTGCTGCAATGAAAATTTAAAGGCATGTTGGGGTCATGTTCAAGAAATGACCACTAGATGGCAATACTACATCCAGAATAGTTAGCAGATATTAAGTCTTTAGTACATTTGTGTAACCCATCTTATTTTTACTTGCACTGAGTAGGCCAGGATTGTCTCATATGGTTTATACCTTAATAAGTTAAGGAGTGTTCTTATAAAGCTTTAGCACGGATAGTTTCTTTTATGCTCTCTCCTTCGGTTATGTTGTAGTTACGTCTTTGTTTGGACAATAGTAACATATCTAAGTGTGCAAATTTCTATTTCAGGTTATGATGAAGTGGTTGTGTAACTTAATAATCACAGTTTTTAATGGTTGCAGTCTAGATATTGTGGAATTATACCAGTTGTTCCAGTCAGAGCTGCTCTACAGATGTAATTCTGCCAAATGTTCAGATTTGATCATTTAACTCCAACAAACTGAGATGCGATGCCTCAGGAATTCCTTGTTTTTGCTGCTTAAGGAAATTAGATAATGATTCAAAATGAGTCACAGCCTCAGAATTCACACAGTGAAACAACAACTTGAAATATGTCATTGATCAGAGCAGGCAGAACATTTAGCTGTCTGGAGAAGGTTTTTCAAATTAAATTTTACAAGCTGGCAGACAGAATGAAATATGTAACGTATTGTGTTTTTGTCACCAAATCTGAACTGTTTTATTGAGTCTTGGACTCTTAACAGCAGTGTGTTGGTTTTCTCTATAAATGAATCTAACTATATGACCTTTTTGGGTCGTCTCTGAAGGCTATGGAAATAAGCCTACAAATGGACTAGAAAATTGGGAGAGAAAAAATTACACAGTGCACCCAAAGCACTTGGGTGTATTAATCCTTCTCTGTAGCAGAGTGGCACACCATAGCAAAGATAATAGGCTGTAAATACTAATGCAGTTACTGGCAGATGGAAATGTATACTCAGTGTTGAGGGGTGGGCATCTTAGTTGTGAAGCAAGTTCAATTAAATGTGTGTGTTTGATGATGTTTAGTCTGTACATTTGAAGTTAAAAGGCGAGCCTAGTTTAAAATACACTACTGTGGAGCCACAGAGCAGCTGTTTGTATAGTCTGTAAAAGAGATGGATTTAAATTGACCAAAAAGAAGAAAAAAAAATCCACGAACTTGCAGTAATCTTCAGCATTGCAGCAAATGCTCACTTTTTCTCTGTATGCAGTTTACTTGTGCACCTATCACTATTCAGAGGTAGTCGCAGGTATGTAAAATGAGAAATGTACACCATAAGCAGACTTAAAACAGTATGTGGTTGTACTGTGTAAATATTAAAACAAATACCTTGTGTTCCTGGTTTGTGTAAAATAGAAAAAGCTGTTTGTAAAACGGCTGCAGTCTGAGACTGACATGATAAATTTGATATGACTAACTGACATTTAGAAAAGAGAAATGGGTCAGTTGAAAATTGTGGTTGTTTCAAAGTGAGCCCAGTGGTTTGACTTGTTATGAAAATGCAGAAAACACCAATTTGTAAAGCAGTAATGATTTATCTGTATTGTATAAATGTGCTTTTATCTTTGGTCCTTTTAGTCTCAGCTAAATTGATGATTGTTCTTATTTGTGTGAAACTATAAAAAATGATTCCCACGTTACCATGGAAACTGTCTTTTTGAATGACAGTTTTCCTTCCTAGGCGTGGTACAGCAAGTCCTTCTCTTATTCATTCAGTCTCTTATGCTGTTGTCATTAGAGGCAGAAATAGAAGAAGAAACAATTGTTTTGATGAAAATGTTATCACTTGTATCCAGTCGCAAAATGATGCTTACATTGTTTTTCATTGGCTGCTACAGTTGTTACCTGGTTAAGAATATTGTTTGTTTGAATCCCCAGAACTTATTGAGAATGTGAAGTTGATACATAAACCAGTGTCTTTGCAGCCGAGAGGACTGATCAACAAGGGAAACTGGTGTTATATCAACGCTGTATCCTTTTCATACATCAACCTTTTAGTCCTTTGAATTTAACTGACTGTTGTTTCTTTGCTGTTATATTTGTTGTTGTTGTTGTTATCATCAACCAAATGGCACAAGTCTTGTGGCAGCAAGTGCTGTCATATGGAATGAGTTTGCATTTTACCTAAAATTGTTACGTGTGTTAGAGGGGTGTAGAGTGTAGCTTTATTGTCATTACATGTCGTCACATATAATGAAACTTGCGTTTCAGAGCACCCATACATAAGAATACAGTACAAACAAAGACAGGTGTTTCTGTGGTCATGCGGCCAGTGCCGGCGCTACCGTTTAAGCAGAATAAACAGAGAAACATAAGGAAACATAGGTTCAAATAAACACCTTAGCCTAAAGCAGCCAAAACAGTTCTCCAAAAACCACAGTCTGGATCAAACCTTGATTTTTACTTTATAGGGTCTGATCACTTGTTTATGCAAATAAAATATAAGCTCAGTTATTCTGAAGTATTTCCAGTTCACTTGATAGCTTAACATTACAGCATTTACTAGATTAGATGGTGTAATTGGGCATTAACACCTCCACATGGAACTGTGATCACATATTTCAGACAGTACTGTCATTTCAGTCTGTTTCAGAATTTATGTTGCGGTTTAATTTTTGTCTGTTCAGTGGAAACTAGTGGAAAATTTATACCTTCCCCACACGTACTTTAATTAATCACATTTGAAAGACGTCTCAATTTTAAGATCTTCAGTGACCACCGGGAATTTCCTCAGCTGAAAGCATATTCACACATTTGTATTAAATGTGGACATTTTGAAGTAGCTTGTCACAGTGCCTTTCCTACATGCCATTTCTTTCCCTAACTCTGAACACTCAGACTCTACAGGCCCTGATTGCTTGCCCTCCCATGTATCACCTGATGAAGTCCATTCCTCTGCATAATGAAACACAGAGACCATGCACCTCCACACCCATGATAGACAACTTGTAAGCGGCATTTCTGGAAGTTTATTCCTTTTTACTAAAATGTATTGGGCCCAGAGACATCTCAATTGTTTTTGTGTGTATCAGTGTAAGGCTGGTGAACGAGTTCAACAATATGCCTGTGCCATCTAAAGCCAAACAGCAAGGTAAGATATTAGACCGCATGTCCAAAGACATTCGCCTAATTTTCTGCTGGCATCACTGATGATTTGTGATTCCTAACAGCTGTTGGTGATAAGGCCGTAAAAGACATTCGGCCTGGTGTACCCTTTGAACCAACTTACATTTATAAACTCCTCACTCTCATCAAGTCAAGTCTTTCTGAGAAGGTAAGATATGCTATCCTCTTTACAAAACAGTGTGTCAAAATGTTACATTTTTTAAATGATAAGACTTTGATTGTACTTCATGTGGGACAGTCGGTGCCCTGGGGAGGTTTTGTTGTTTTTCGTAGGCCATAATTGGGTTACCTATAATTGGTTTAGTTTTAATGAAGAAAAGAACTCGGATGCACTAAATGAGATGATTCTTTATTTAATGAGGCTTCTTTTCATCCTGTCTCGTACTGTGGACATGCTACTTGTGTTTGCTTTGGTGAATGAGTTTGGATGTTCACGTCTGCATAGCATAGTTATTTGACATTGGGCGTTCGTGGAAGATGTAATTTTGCTTTAATCTCAGGGTCGACAGGAGGATGCAGAGGAGTATCTTGGGTTCACACTCAATGGATTGCATGAGGAGATGCTGGCATTGAAGAAACTAATCTCACCTCAGGAAGAGAGTAAGCAACTTGCACACTTACCTTTGAATACCATTTAATAAGGCATGTAAAGTCTTATTTGATCAGTTCTTTGAATTCATTGTTTGCATGTCTACCCCTTTTTTTTGATACATTATCTTTAGACTAACATCAACTTTCCTGGTATTGGCCTAAATTAATTCTAAATAGAAACAAAAAGGTAGTATTATAGTATATGAAATTACCTCTCCCACTTTAAAAAAAAATTGATATTCTAACTGCTCTAAGCAATTTTTCTATTTTGGTGAGAGAAGAAACTCTACGTCCAGCTTGGTCTGAGTAAAGCTGCTGCAATTACTGACAGACACTGAAGCCAGTGGAGCTGTGGCTACATTTTTATTTTATTTTTTTAACAGAAGCTCCCACACCCAATGGGCCAGAGTCCCAGCCAGGTGTGGAGGAGGATGTTGCTGATAAGGAAGAAGAAGGTAGTGAGGATGAGTGGGAGCAAGTGGGTCCCCGAAACAAGACGTCCATCACTCGCCAAGCTGACTTTGTCCGCACACCCATCACTGATATCTTTGGTGGGCACATCAGGTACATGACAGATTGTTGTGAGTTATACGTGATGTATATGGGATCTGTGACTCTGTATAGGAAGAAAATCTGATGAAATTTCATAAAGTAGCATTATTCTAGATCCTAGTGTCTTTTATAGCTAGTAGCTAGTTATAGCAGGTCAGTAAAGCTCAGGTGGTCAACAGCATGGTGTACATTAAATATTACTAGCTAGTAGCTAGTAATAGCAGTGGTTGGAGAATGTAGTATCATGAAGATTCTTACATGTATTTAAAAAAGAAGAGTTCTTATTGCGTTTGAAATTGCTTTAAAGACAAGGACCAGTTCTGTGGTACCTTCAGCCTGAGACGGAGTCAGTTTTCAATTGAAGGGTGTCAAGTTGGCAATTTGTTGGTGATTACATGGCCATTTACTGTGATAAATCTGACATGCCGTCTGTTGCAAATCTGTTGCCATCTGCACACACAAAATGCTACTTGCATTCAGAGTCCAGCCAGAACCATGTAAAAATTATAAAGGAATTCAGATTCCTCTGTAAATAGTCACGTAATTGCTGTAGGATGCTGATTAAACCTTGCTTTTTTATAACTAGGAATATAACCAGTTGAGTTGAGGCAGATGAGTTGTCTGCAATTGTTTGGAGACAAGTTGCCTCCAACCAGGCGATCTGTGCAATTATCTTGAGGATGTTGCACACAAAACCTCTGGGCAACTAGTTAGCCAAAACTATTTTTAGTTTAGTGTTACTGAGCCATTATACATCAGCCTTGGTTAAAAATTGTATCAGCTTCAACTGAGAGTCCTCAGCTGGTTACTGGGTTAAAGTTTTTGACCTCTTTTTGTGGTGACATCACAAAATCGGTCATCCACCACCAGTTTTCCAGCTTTTTTCCAACACGCACCGCAGCACTTCAGAATGACAGCCCATGTGGGTCAGTGTGGTCAGAAGTCTCGACAGCATGACGTGGGGCAACCATCCACAAACAAAGGTCTTAACTTTCAGACAAATTGGAAAGTTAAGAATCTGTGGCTGTTGGCCTGCTGGAATAATATGTTCTGTGAGGTTCGGGTCTGGCACAGTGCGGTGTACACTGGTTGCACAGTCTTTTAAATGTCCTTAAAGATTATTTTCTCAGAAATGGTTGTGAGAGAAACTGAATATAAGCATATGTTTACAGAGTGGTGGGTATACCCACAGAGCTTGGCTATAACTCACGTACTTCTTTTAAACCACCGTTCAGAGAAATTGGACTGACTTGGGGAATTGCCGCAGTAATCATTAGTAGAAAATAATTTTTCATGAATTTAAAGTTTTAATTAAATGACTTGCGTGCTTACAGTGACAGCTGTAATCACGCAAGCTACAGAATAAATTGTTGATGCCCTCTGAATGATTTTAAAAGGAATTCCAGAAATCAGGCAAGGAATGTGTAGTTGTACATTTGAGCTGATTGTGTTGTGGTGTATGTTTTGACAACTGAGAGGTACTGCAGTTGTAAAAACTGGTTTACAATTTCAAAAGCTGGCGGTTTTGTTTCCTCCTCAGATCGGTGGTGTATCAACAGAACTCCAAAGAGTCGGCTACTCTGCAGCCATTCTTTACCCTGCAGCTGGACATCCAGTTGGAGAAGATCCGCACTGTCCAGGAGGCTCTCGAAACCTTGGTGGCTCGAGAGTCAGTCCAGGGCTACACGTCTAAAACCAAGCAAGAGGTATAAGAAAAGTGCATTTTCATGATGTTTCGGTTGATCAGCTTTGCGTTGCAGTTTGGTGATTTTGACTTTCACCTTTTTGATTTGACACTTACTTGACAGATCAAGCAAAATTATGTGATTTGTGTAGTAATTTATTTTTGTAGCTGATGGTTTAGATAGTGATGTTGGCTATGCACTATAAAACACATAAATCATTGATTTCCTTGCAAATATGGCAGCTGTTGCCTTGAGCTTCAGTATAGATCTGACAATGACTACAGAAAGTGGAAAACTGGAAACTTTTTCTTTTTAAAAGGTACACCTGTTTTGCTTTTTGTCATTTTAGAAAGTTAACTTTTCAAAAGCTTAACAAGTACTAAAGTCAAAAGTTTAAACAAGAAAATGTACAAATTTCTGAGTTACTGGTTTGAGGTCCCAGCGGACGTTTTTCTTAAACCGTGTTCTCTGCTCGTTTTGTTCACTGCAGCTTTGTGTGGACAAATTTTTATCTCTACAGTTTAAGTGTGAAAACCGTATTCTTTGACCATCTACATTCTCTGACTGCTTATGTCTCATTGCTGCTTTCAGATTGAAATAAGTCGAAGGGTGACTCTGGAGGAGCTGCCCCCTGTGCTGGTGCTCCATCTGAAGAGATTCGTTTTTGAAAAGTCTGGAGGCTGCCAGAAACTGACAAAGAATATTGATTACCCCGTTGACTTGGAAATCAGCAAAGGTATGGATCGATCCACACTCCACTGAGGTGTCATTGCCAGGCCTTTAACTCGATTCAGTTGCTCTGTAGACACATTAGTTTTACACTCATTTCATGAACGGCACACGATGCCACAGTGTAAGTTGATCCAGACCATTTGAGTGTAGCGTAAAGTTAGTTTAACAAAAGCCTCTTTTCTTTCATTCCTTTAAGTTGAAAATTACTTTTTCAGTGATAAGAACTCGTGCCCTGATAAAGGACAAAATCCATTTAACATGCTTCAAATGTTTTGGACATGTAAGCTGCTTTTGATATTCAAAAGATTGGTGAGTCATTCCTAAAGATGATGGTCTGTCAGTGATACATGAAGATGGGGAACCATTGTGCTCTGATTGAATCACATTGCAAATCATTGTCAGGTGTGGTGAATGTAGAATGGCTGCAGAGGAACTTTATAGGGGTCAAATTTCACTGAAATTCATATGCTTTCAGTCACCTTTATTTGGAAAATCTGACTTTTTAAAAAAAAAATACTGTATTGTAGTCCAGTGACGATGCTAATGTTACAGCTGCAGTTGAAAATATACCATCAAATTCTTACTTTTTAACTTCTTTAACTGACCAAACTGCCAACTCAGTTATGTTTAAAACGACTTCAGACTTCAAATAATTACAGTAACATCAGCATGATTGAGTCAAGTCTGTCAGTTTTTCTGCTCTGTAAATCTGGACATTCCAACAGTAAAACACGGTGCAGAACATTCTGTGTTTAGTCCTTGTTTAAGCACTTAAAAACATTGTGGTCTAATTAGTGTTTTTTAAAAATTTCCTTTCAGATCTTTTGTCCTCCGGAGTGCGAAGCAAAGTTGTGAAAGGCCAAAGAACTTACAGGCTCTTTGCAGGTTTGTGTGTTTTGTTTTTAATTTGGGACACATTGTTGCATCTGTTAGAGAATGTTGTAATTGAGACTTGTTTTGTAATGTGTTGCCACTTTGGGAATTGAAAGACCACAGAGAAGGTGCTTAGAGAATTGTTGCTCTGTCGTGTTAAACTTGAGCTGGTTCTTTGATTTCACAGCAGGACAAAATTTGGAAAAATATAAAAACAAAAATTCATCCAGTTCAAAGTATTTTCAAATGTTGAGCAATATATATTAAATATAAGAGAATGCCAACAAAGTTGTAATGACTTTAATTTAGTTCTGCATTATCCAAATTAGTCGCAGACAGTATATACAATCATGATTTTATTTTTTTAAAACATACACCCTCTCTTAAGATTTTACCTGTCAGGACATAATTAAAAAATAATCTGGTCCTTAGCAGGGCTTCAAATTAAGCAAATAAAATCTCAATTGAACAAGAACTCATTTAACAAAAACTAAGCCAAAACTGCAGGATCAGTGTGTGAAAAACCTATGGAAGTGGCGAACAGTGTACTTATGAATTCAGAGAGCAAGTAGAAACCAGGTGCTTTTAATCAAATGGGCCGATTAACCAATCATCTCCAAGTGTGAGCACCTCTATAAAAGCAGAGGTTTGCTGGTCTGGAGCATTGAAATGTGTGTTCGCACAATGCACAGAAGGATAGATATCAGCAATAGTCTTAGAGAAGCAATTTTTGCTGCCCATGAATATGAGGAGGGTTATCCGGTAATTTACAAACAGATTGAAGTTTATCATTCTACAGTGAGTGAGACTTGTTCACAAATGGAGAAGATGCAAATCAGTTGTCAATCTTCCCAGGAGTGGACATTCTGGGGTAACTGTTAAAGAAAAAAGAGCTGCCTCTCAGTCTTTATTTTCAATAAACAGTGTAATATTTCATATTTTCAACTCACCTGAGGTTATATTTTTTTATTTTACTTTAGGACCTGCTAAGGACTGAACACTTTATATTTTGTCCTGATATATGCAACATTGAAACGGAATTAAATTGGATTGAATTGAAGGAATGTGCTGTCTTTTCACCTAGAGTATGTGTGCAGATGTTGTAACTAGATATATGCATGTATAGTAGTGCACAGTTATTCTGGTTACTCTGCTGTTGATCACCTGAGCTTTACTGACCTGCTTTCATTGAAAAATTGCTGACACTAAGCGCCCAGCATTGAAGTCATAGATGAGTAATAACTTAAATAAAATGTTCCACATTTCTCCATCTCCCCCTCGTGTCTCAACTTCACCAGTTGTGTATCACCATGGAAACAGTGCGACAGGCGGGCATTACACCACGGATGTCTTCCACATTGGTCTTAACGGCTGGCTGCGCATTGACGACCAGGCAGTGAAGGTCATCAACCAGTACCAGGTGGTGAAGCAGACTGCAGAGCGCACCGCCTACCTGCTGTACTACCGTCGCGTCGACCTGCTGTAGACACACACGCACACACATCCCAACGTACATGCAAGATATCCCGAATATATTCACAAACACACACACCACATGCATCCCTCAATGCACTCGTTGACAGTACATCCACACACGACACAAAGACACAAAACTAATGAACAGGAACACTGCCTAACTTGTTCTCTTGCAAGATTTTCCTCCTCTTCCCTCCTGTCCCCGCTTTCCTGAGAACCAGCTTTTCCAACACCTTTTTCCTCGTCTCCTTTTTTCTTTTCTGAAGAAGAGAAGCAAGCTGCATTCACAAAGATTTCCCTGTGACTGCTCTCTCTTCTCTGTGCACCACTGCTGTGTTTTGATTTCCTCTTTTTTGATTTACTTTTAAAGCAGCAAGGAAGGACTGTTGAATAGGCAGACGGATCGGAGTCGCAGGTTTAGGACCTGTGATTCGCCTCTGACTGAGCCTTGGCTTGGCTCTGGTAGTGAACAGTGGACACTCACAGGAAGAACTACACCATAGGCTGCAAATGGACTGCTGGGGCAATTCTCACGTTTAAATTCCCTTTTTTAAGGAAATGACAGAAATATTAGTGTTTGCCTTTTTAGAAAGGGAGAACTGTTGGCTTAGTGAATTTGCAGCAGATTAAAAGCCTGTTGATTGCCCTTGTGCACTGAAAAGGCCCAGCACCAGCATTATTATGAGTCTTTCCTCCCAAGGCCAGATTTTCTTTTTTGCCACCACCAACTCTTTCTCCTTTGTTTTGTCACTTTTATGATGCTTTTTAAGTCTACTCGAGCCATCAAAAACATGGGGGTTGGGGGGGGTGTTTGGAATGGGAACTGAACGAGAGCCTTCTTATGCTATTTGGGTTTAGATTTGTTTTTTTTGGGGGGGGGGGGACTCTAAAAAATTTAACGAGCTTTAGATTTTAATAAGTTTTTGTGCAAAAAATTTAAACTAATGATTAAAATATGACAGGCAAATGCATATTTT
>VOQJ01005329.1:9707-21392 GCA_015052665.1 Apistogramma diplotaenia
GGGGCCCAGGAAAGGAAAAAAAAAAAAAGAAAAAAAAAAAAAAAGAGGAAGAGAAAAAAAAAAGGAGAAGCCTGGTGAAGCTGGGAAAGTTATCACCAGGCTGGTTGTAGAAGGACACCTAGATTATATCATCACCTCTTAGTCATGACAGGTTATATTACAGGTAGTTTAAAACACCAAGGTCAAAGGATGGCTGTATGAAAGAGAACTCAGGCGACGTCTGAATCTCTATTACGGGATGATAGTTAAAATCGCTTCACAGACGGTGCTGTAGACGACGTTGTAAATTAACTTTCAATATGGACTCAGGCGGAGCACGCTTTTTAAAGTTTTATATTATATATATTTTTAGCTGTTTTCTACATCCTGTTTAACAGTCATGTCAGTATGCAAAGTAATACCATCCTGGGTGAGCTGGATGTCAGAAAGAAGGCAAAAACACCAAAACAACAACAACAAAAAAATAGAAAAACACCCTGAAATTTTAACTGATCCTTTCAGCTTCACCGCGCTGTCGTCTGCTGCTCAATTTTCCCTGCCAGCGTCCTTTCAATACGTGTCCATCTTCATCGACGTGATGGATCAGATCTTCGCCCTTTTTATTTATCCCCCGCAGCTGTGTACAAAACAAGTTTCCTAATCAGCTCCGTATTCTCGGTGAGCAACTGTCATCTGCCAGTAATGAAAACAAATGTGGCGTGCTTAATCTGAAACGGAGACCGATATTCTTCAGACACTTGCGTGTGCAGGTTGCAAGCAAATGTCAAGTGTAATGTGCATTTTTCCGATTGCACACACAAAGGTTTGACAGTGACCAAAATGTGACCAAAGCTTTTACATCAGTACAAAAGAAGGAGCATCTTAGAAATACAAATATACTTTTACTCAACAAGAAGAGAAAAAAGCCATCAGAAGCAAATCTGTGATGTGGAAATTGAATAGTAAAGTACATACAGGATATTAGGAGAATCAATATTAAAATGTTTCATTAAAGCCCAGTCATTCTGCAATGCCTCCATGAGTACTCAAAGCTGCCGAGGTTGATTAAGTTGATTGTATTCATGCACGTTCACACCTGCTCCCCACTGCTTCAGATGAGCAGGGATTATTGATTAGAGTTCAGTTCACATTTATTCCCAACTACAAAAGCGAAAAATGAATTACAGGACTTTCAAAGAAAGTTACCGAGTGCCTGCTGGTTCCTGTGCATGTTTTAACACTTATGAAGCAAATGCATTCACTCTGCTGCTGCGCTGCCATAATATCCACCATACTGGATGCTGTCATCGCTCCTTTATTATATTCTACTGGATTGTTTTACATTTAGTGTTTTTCCTGCTTTAATTGTGTTACTGGGAAGGATGAGAACAAAAAAGAAACAGGATGCATTTCTCAGTTTAAGTAATTAACATATTGTTAAATTTACACATTGTCAGTGTCAACTACAAGTGAACGTTAAGAGCTTTGTACAAATAGATGTTATGACAGATGTGCTTCATTGTAGTTTGCAAAGAATAAACATGTGTACCCAAGTGAATATTTTTAACACATACCGAAACGTAACAAAAATGACATCTTCCAACTTGTGGTGACGAAAAAAAAGAAAGAAAGAAGAAATCAACTTTCCCTAAACCGGAACGCCTTTTCCATTTCGAGAATTTAAATGACTATCCCATCCTTGATCTGTGCTCTCGTGAATTCGACAGGAACTATGACAGCTGGATGTAGAACTGGTGAGTTGTAAATTCAAGCGCCGTGGCCTTGGGGTGACATTACATTCTCTATGCTTGTAATGAGCCCTCAAACGGCTCCTTTGGCCCCTTCGCTGTGCAGCGGGAGAGAGCCGGGCCTCGCGATTGTCACACCTCCAACTGTCCTCAAGCTCTCTTGTCTTTTATTTGACATCCCAGCCGTGATTAAGACAAAGGCCTTCAGAGATCCTCGGGCCATAAGGTCACAGTGTGTACGGACGAGCACTGCTTCTAATTGCTTTAATTAATTAAATTCATGATTTCCTCTAAATTGAAGCCATTCATCAGCAGCGCAAAGCCGTGACCATTAATGATTTAAAGACATCTATAAAGGAATTATTGAATAGAAGAGGTGCTCGGCCCTGCCTCGTTCTTTACCGCATTGATAATTGCTCTGAGCAGATATTTACAAAGGCAGGCAATGCATTATGCTCCTGTTGTTCTCGCAACTTGTGATGAAGACCTTCACGGGAGCTGGCAGAGTAAATAAGTGCCGGGGTGGAACGTGCACCTCGCCGATTGTGGTGCCAACACATTCTTCGAGCAAGTTGCTGTTATCACCGGTTGGACACGAGACTCAAAGCCCTTGTACTCTAATCCTCTGGTTCCTTAAGCCTGAGCTCTGTACCCCCCATTGACAGTCAGCTGTGTAATCCTTCAGAGATCTCTGTGCCTGTGCTGTAAGCAAAGCAGAGCCTCCCCTTGGAACAGCTCCCGGTGCCACTGTACGCCTGCTGAAATTTCCATTTTGACTTTGAAGATTCTGAAAAAGAGCCTTTGTTTTTGCTAATTTACATTAACAAGCGCGCTTGAGGCATTGAGGTGATCCAAACCAATAAGTTTCCTCAGCTCGCCGTTTGCTGCTCTCGGTAAAGATGTGAAAATTTAAATAACTGTAAAAGAGCACATGACATATCATATATATCATATCATATATGGCACATATAGGGAAAGGGTTCTCGAAAAACGTCTACAAAGAATTATCACCGGACCGTGCAGCTCCGCGTGCCGGTTTAGCTTCTTTCAGCTCACTGTTTTGCTCTTCTGTGCTTCACTCTTACAGCTTTCATTGCTGCAACCTGTGCATTTCCAAAAAAAAAACGCTCTAAAAACATTCGGTGCACTCCATGCCCAGCACAAGCTGATAAGAGACATAACGAGTACAGCAGTGTAAGTGCTAAAATCATATCAGCATAAAAAAGTGACAATATCCATCGCCCTTAAGTGGCCAAAAGCACAGTTCAGTGCAGATTTAAAGAGCCATCGAACCCGGTGTGTTAACTGAAATGTGCCCCCTCCAAATTAAAACAACAACCAATTCAGATCCAGTTTCCACGTCCACAAAAACACTAACCTTTACAGTCGCGACAGTGTTTCAGTGATGCTACTGTTTGATGATCACTCTCTTTAAATAAGTACAGAATTTCCTCAATTTTCTGTGGAAAAAGGTCACAAACCAACACTACATTTTACCCTTTTGGTATCAGTAATACTAGAATGGTTTTATGGTATTTTATAGTGACTTTTACATATTTTTCACTGACAAAAAGACGATGGTCTTTGGCCAAGACATTCTCCAGAATCTCCAATTAATTTGACATAAAATGAGTCACTTTCTACACTTTTTTTGCATTTGTAATCGACTAAAAAAAACTCAGGCCACCTTTTCAGTCTCTTGACAGCCGGGTTCATTTCTGTCTCCATCCCAACACTCACAGCTCACTTGTGATTAGACCACAGCTCCCAGCATGCCTTGGAGTGCCTTGGGAACCCCTAGGTGGAGCTGGAGGAGGTGAACGGTATCTGTGCTGTTCTGCTTACCGTGTTGCCACTGTGAAGTGGCAAGGTAATGGGTGACTAGCAATGTATTCATCTGGATCAGATATTTTACGGAGACATTTTCAGCAGGCAGGTACTGGGAGGTACTGGCTGGCATGAACTCAGAATCCAATTTGTGGAAAAAATGCCTTTGGCCTTCAAGCCTGATTCAGACCTTAAGTTTGCCTGACTTCGTTTTCAAACATGAGTCACTCATCAACATTTCTAAGCCCAGAGGTTTGTTGTAGCATATGTGAATATCTGGATTTTTTTGTGATGAAAATTTGTTTTTTAAAAAGAAAAACATTTTTTAATATAATATAATATAATATATAATGCCATATACATTAGCTTTATGTGAAGGTCCCGTTTTCTTGCTGCATTCTTCTGCTAAGTTGAGTGGCCTCAGGATGTCATTGCCGCTCACCTGCATTTACTTGCATTTTAAACCTAAGCGAGACCTGTCAGAAACCCTGGAGGAAGTCTTGACCGAGCGGCTTACAGACAGTCTGATAGGACGGTGCCCTCAAGGAGTTTTTAAACAGTTAAAAGGAATATCTGCTGTAATAAATGCTAATCTGATCAATAGAATATCAATTGCTGAGTCTTTAGGGCAGCTGTTATTATGCTATATAATGCTTTTACCTTGGATATAGCAATGTGGGTTTTACCTGCTCATCTTGTAACTGGTATGAGACTGGAAAAAAGTGATCAAAGGAAATGATAAGCTAATGAGGTGGAGGGGGTACAGGCTACTAGCTTTTTAGCATCAAGCACCACTTTGAGGATACATTTCAGTTTTTGTGGAAAGTTATTAGTTGTAGTTCAATAACACCTGATCGAGACATTCATAAATCCCAGAAGGATGCATGACATCATCACTGGTTACAGTAAGCTGTCTCTTAATGTACAGGACAGATTAGCACAGAGGCTCATTGTTCTTTGAGGATTCATGGTGATGGTTTGATGATTTTCTTTTTTCATTTTTGATTTGAATCAGAAACCTTTCACAGATTAATTCTGATAGTCTTGTTCTACATGCAGTCATTAGTGATGAGCCGACTTTTCCTCTAGCCTGCTGGTATTAGCGCTACATGATGCTCATGGTATAGCTAAAAATAAAGCAAAGCACCAATATGCTAGTGCTGAGAGTGCGAGTGTGAAAGCAGCATTATAGCAACGATCTTTTTAAAATACTTTGAGGACCAAGAGACAGTATTAGTTTTTTAATCTTTGTGCATCATGCTTTTATTCTGAAGTATTTTGAAGCTTAAAAATTAAAAGCAAGACATCCACGACCTCATTTATCAAGATCATAGGAGAAAAGGAGAAAGGAAGCAGCGGACACGTACAGTCTGGCCAAGCGATTCCCAAATCAAGGTAATTTAACCTGGATCTCATTTGATGTGGAGCCTCTGAACAAGAAGGGCTTCATACAGGTTAAATCAGACCCAATATGATTAGCATGCATTCAGTCTTACAAACTGAACATGCTGGACTCAAATTAATATTGCACACATCTGAAATCCCCCCCATGACCTAAACACTGAGAGAGATGAAGACGAATTCAGTGAGGTGGAAAATTATCAAAGGCAGATGTTGGAGCAAGGACAAGTCAAAGAGAAAGTGAGAGTAAGAGTGAGAGACTGGAGGAGCATGTGGAGAGAGAAAAAATGACTCATTTGGTAACGGTAGTGCTGGGCAGGATAATGGTTCATCCAAAAACAGGCTTTTCTTTCCCACATGAAGTGGATTTTACACACGTGTGTACAGACAATTAGCGCTTGTGGATCTTCAGTGATCAACCAAATATGTGAGACTGTTCACCAAGCATTAAAAAGTCTTACTTACAGTTGTATCTGATGACTTATAGCTGAAATGGATTACATTTAAAAAGAAATAGGAAGACTTACCTAAGGGTGACATCTCTGGTACTCCTGCCAGATACGGTCCATCAAGGAATTTGGGCTCGTTATCATTGATGTCCTGGACTTTCACCACAAATTCAGACCTGGGCTCTACGGGTAAATTGGTGAGTCGGTCAACAGCTTGAGCTTGAAGGGTGTAGTAAGCCTGAGCCTCTCGATCGAGCCGCTTTGTGGCATGGATGTCTCCCGTGTTCTCATCAATGGTGAAGATGGAAGTGGCACCCTCGCCAGATAACACATACTTCACCTTGCCGTCTCCTTTGTCCACATCTGAGTGTAGCTGTAGGAAGAAAGAAGAACAGGATAGCAAGCGCAGCCATATCAGACGATCACGAAACAAGCGGATCCGTAAATATTTAAGTGGTGATGCTGGACTTAATAAACATGAGGGATTTACCTCAAAGGATCGTCACACTAACATGCATTAAATAATGATTAAATAAGTAAGAATGATGCTTTAAAGGTAGCAAACCTAAACCTTTTTTGGATTGGAATCCAAACTTCAAATATGATATTTTTAACAAGTTAATGCAAGCTTTTGTCCCCAAGAAAAGAAAGATTGTTCTGTTTCACATTTCCAAAAAACCTTTGTTCTTGTGCCCTTTTACAAAAGCCCCCCATTCCCCTTTCCATAGCGAGCGAACAGCTGCAGTTAAAAGCAGTTAATAGCAGCAGCAGATGTGTTTGATCAAAGGGCAGCTAACACAGACACTATTGCTTCTAACGCTCTCCTCGCACGATACTTTAACGAGTAAAAAACAGCCAAAATCACATCGCAGTCATTGCCTTTAACCCTTTGTGCAAAGAGATTTTGTCAGATGACATCACAGTTATAAAATCTGGGTTTTTTTTCCACTGCACGCTGGCAGCTTGGAAAATGGCTTGCGAGTTAATGGGTGGTTAAGATGTAGTTAATGTGCAGCATGTCAATCACAATTTCATACTCATTACATTGTTTGACAGCAGGAACAAAAAAATGACTGTGAACAGCTTTTTTTTTTTTTTTTAAATACAGATATGCAGCGAACACAGATAATAGGAGAGAACCAACTAGAGTTTAGTTTGCAGTCCAAAAAAAGTGACATGAAAACACAGTAAACTATTCTCAGCATTTTAATGGTTTCAAAACAGTCAAAACATTTCCACAGTTTGTTTACCTCTCGACACTGCCGTTCTCACCTAATTCCAGGCTTATTATCAAAGCAGTACAGTAACTTTAGCCACACAGCAAACAAATACTAATGATGCTCCAATAGATTTGGGAACACTGCTTTAAAAAATGAAAAGTGATGCAGCGGGGTCTTCGGTTCTCCCGATGCTGCTAGTGCATGAAAACTCTGCTGTAGAGTGGTAGGCTGCTAGCTCAGTCTCTGACTGATGTTTGGGCCCTTCTGACATCACAAGGGGGCTGCAAATCCAAACGGCTCATCCAGAGACGCACAGAATAAAGGGAAATAAATATATATTGTGCATATTTCTAGATATGTTGGGGATACCTAATTATGTTCAAAGATAATTAAAAAGTGTAAATCACATAATAGGTTCCCCCCCCCATTGCATTCTACAAATAACAAATACATTTAAAAATATATTTAAACATTCAATATTTAAGCTGTATAAATATTCACTGTCATGTTGTTACAAATGTGCACAAACAGCGCGAGCAAACACATCATGTTTATTGGATAAACATTCAAATCAGATCAAAAGATCAAAACACGAACCATTTATGCATGAATTATGGTACCAAATCCCACCACGATTTGCATTCTGCTGCAAATAATGGAGCGAAATGAAATGCTGCCTTTTACTGTAATGACAGTGTGACTTGCTAACTAATGGTCATTACAGACAAAACTAGCAATTTTCCATTAAAACCCAGCAATAACAAGCTCATCTGACATAAAAAAAATGTACTACACTGATTCCAAAATGTGCTCATTGAATGTGTGTTGAATTAATAAAACAACAATGATGCACCAAATGGATTTGTGTTTTTCACACGTTTTCTGACCAGAAACCTGTCATTAGAGCTGAGATGAATGGCTCAACAGGAAACATTAATCATCTAATTTTTTTTTTTTGCCAAAGACCTATTCAAAGCTTTCTAAATGGACTTCATAGCACTGCACGGGGGAACTGAGAAGCTCCCAGGTGAAGATGTGCCAAAACACCAGCTCAAACCACCACCTAAACAACAGCGTATGACTGAGCTGTGCAGCGAAATCTGGACTCAGTCCTTCCACGTTATGCATCTTTCAATCAAGCACAGATGGTTTTTGAAGGACGTGAATGTTCTCACTCGCAATCAGCGACACGCTCTATTACAAGACACCTGAATATTAAACCTTAGATAATCATTTTTACAAGTCTCTCTCGTTGCCATTTAAAGCACACAAAGCGTGGCTTTAAGTTTATCCACTAGCAAAAAGGATTTGACAGGATTATGTCATCTGAGGATAAATAGCGAGAGCTGAGGTCGTGTACCAAGAGTCATGCTGTCAGATCCGTCCTTTTTAATGATCGTATAAACCGTCCATCTTTAAATCCAGTTGCGCACCAAATAGCAGCAAAGAAGACGTCTTTAAATCAAGCCGTTGTTCACCTCACAGCATGCGGGCTGGGAGAAAGTTTGTTTTTGTGGAGTGGCTGGAATGGGTATTAATAGTACTTGTTGTGATGTTCCATAGACAGAAATACAGTAGAGCTTTACAGAGACGACAGGCAAACTACGTGTTTTATCGAGGAACCTTTGTAGTCGCTGCAACAATGTTCTATTTATGAAAGAGTTTTAATCTCAGAAGAGCAAATCAAGACTTTAGAGATGACTTCAAGACCTTTTCTCAAAGTACAAATCCAACACAATAATTCTTGAGCAATTCTGAAGGAGGAAATTTAAATTATGATCACAAGTAAGCATTCCTGAATAATCGTGTTTGACGTCAGAGCTGTATGATGGACATCTACTCCGACAGGAGTGATCACAGTCCGGATGTGGATCTTAGGGGAAGGCCATAGTTGACAATAGCAGATTGATTTTTTTTTAAATTTTTTTTTGGAGGGGGGGTTGTTTTGTTTTTTTGTTTGTCATTTAGCAGAGTGTGTATTTCTGTCATTACTGTACTTTATCACCTCAAACATGACAGAACACCTGAATAGCAAAGCATAGCAAGCAAAATGTTTCAGGTGAAGCTTTTTTTTCTGATTCTTGATGTTTTGTGCTTTATTGTGTGCACACAAAGCTCCAGCTGTGGCTTCACCAACTGCACTTCGAATCCTGAGAACAACAATATCAGGGACGTCTGTGTTTTGTCCATCTGTGTGTCTACGTTACAATTGTTTGTTCCAGCTTTTCTCTCTTCCTAGCGTCAGCACAAAGGGGTGGAAACAAATAGTCTCTGAGAGGTATTAGGTACACACTGCCAATGACTGCAAAGTAAACTTTGCTATTGTAAATGGCTGCTTTCGTGAGAAAGTATTCTACTTATATTACTTTGAAGGGCTCAAAATAGTCAAGCTCTGAAAACACAAAATCTCTTAATGTAGCCGTCCTGCATCTGTCATTGATGTCCAGCTTTTGAAAAGTCCACTTTATTTAAACTCAACACCCAAATTTCAACCTTCATGGTATTTCTACAACATCAGATTTGTTTTCAGAGCCACAGGAGATATTACAAACATCTTACGACGAGAGTCAAAGCTGCACTGAAATTAGAGGAAATCAAAAGCTATGCTAACACCATAAAATGAGATAGAAAAGTTATTCACTTTGAATTTTTGGCGGTAAACCACATCATCCAACTTTACGGTGCTGGCCTTCTTCTACAGTTAGGTCCAGAAGTATATAGCCAGTGATTTTTTGTCTCTGTAAACCACCGCAGAGGATTTGAAATCACACAGTCAAGATGTGATTGAAGTGCAGACTTGAAGATTTAATTTAAGGGGTTTAACAAAAGCATTGTGTCAACCATTTATAGCTCTTCTGACTGCATGGTTTCATAAAAAAAGTGTCAATGCCCCAAAACTTTGGTACCCAACTGCATTTCAAACTCTGCAACAAACTACCTCAAGGCACTGTGAATGCCTCATGAAGCCTACAGTATCATCAGCAAAAAAGCAAGCTGTAATGATAAAGACGTCGGCAGACTCAGTCAGCACTAGTGAGGATGGTTGAAAAGCTTTGGAAATGAATTACACAGGGCTCGGACTGCAACACTACAGAAATGCCCTTCAGGAGGAAACAAAAACATGAACTTAATATCACGCCTCCCCCTGCTAATGAAACCTAGCAAAAAGTATCCAAACTCACAAAAAAACCTACCAAAGCAAAATTTTAAATACTGTTTACACATGTAAGAAAAAAATACATGTGTCAGGTTGCAGATTTCCCATATTCAGAAGACTTGTAACCTATAAGATCTTGTTGGCAATGAAGCAATTTGCCAGAAATTTAATTGAACCAAAGCATTTGCCTGTTGTGTAAATAGCTTCACAGCCACCTACTGCAAACTCAGCAATACAGACAAAAATGTAGAGAACACCAATATAAATCTTCCAAAATTCATACAAAGTGGTTGTGCAAAGTCCAAAAATAAACTCGTCGCAATGACCTGATCAACTACTCAAGAGGCCATTATCAAAGCGCACTGCTCCCCCAGAATCGGAGCTGCGTCACCTGGAATCTCTTTGTCAGCACCCGTGTCAGGTTGGTGTTTCCTCCAGGAGCCTGACCTCAAAGTGACACTGAAAAGGCACATTAGCAATGACAGCCAGAAAACACTCAAAACATTTTGTATCCCTGAGGAAATTTCCTTCCGCACAATTCCCCCGTGGTGCTTCTTTACTAGTTTGATAAACCCCAACAACAAAAAAAAAAAGAGTTTTTCAACATATCTTCCCTTTGGATGCCATGGCTGGCAACCTGTCCAGGGTTTACCCTGTTTCTCTGCCCCCGCAAAACGACCCTGAGTTGGATAAGCGGAAAAAAATGGATGGATGGACACGAAGGTTGAAGAATTCTTCAGTTGTATGATCCCCAGCTGAGATCAGCTGCTAACTATCAATGATGAAAAAAGCCAGGGCAAAGGCCCGGCCTCTCCCTTCTACAGCCATCTCACGGTTTCCCAGAACCTCTTTGATGCTACAAAACTTCTAATATCCTTACTGCACCTGACCCAGAGCCGCTGCCGCAATAGAGAAGAATGTTTTAGAGCAATTAAATTTTTTGTATCATATTTTTTACTGCATGCATATTTACATGCGAGAGAGACTGTGTATACACAATATCTGCACAAAGTACACAACAGTTCACAATTAAGTACCAGCCGTGCTTGTTGTTTTATAATGTAGAGCAAAGACAAAAGCATATTCTACACAATATCCTTTAATGTTACAACGTAGCTGAGGAGAATATAGCTGAATCTCTTTTTTCAATTTATCTGTAAATGTCAACATCTCGTTATGGCATAAATAACAATGGCATTTCAAGTTCGAAGTCAGCACAAGGGTAGAGAATGAGTAAGTCAATATTGTTTTGGTGATGCTGACGGAGTACATGTTTAACAGAGGATATAACACCAAAGGTCTTTTATTAATGGAATCCATCAGCCTGCTGATGGATTCAGCGCAGGGGCCATGATGATTGCATTGGCTGTGTCCTCAAGCCTAAGCATGCATATGTCGCCTTTCTTTATGGAGCTCGCCGTGTTTATTCACCATCTCCTGCTGTCAGGAGCAAACCCGAGGTAAATTGTCAGTATCGGGGAGAGTCAACATTTAATCTCGAGGAAGCCATCCATGGCGGTTTGTTTCCGGTAAATGCCGCGGACGAGGAGGACAAAGCTGACAGGCCACAATGTATGCAACCCGGGTCGGGGTCAAGCAAACTATGTGGTGTTTTCTCAGCGCGGCTGTTTGCGTTGCTACATTCACAACTCTGCTCGAAACGGTGCAGCATCTGGCTCCACATATTCAGTCGAAATCTGATCATAACTGCAGACTACATAAAATATGTATTAGTTTGGCAGGCTTTATTAAAAGCACGGCCAAGCGAAATACTTTTATCTATCATTAATCTAATCAATTTTGCCTCTAATTTTCAGGTGGTAAGTTTCAACTTTTATTACTTTCACTGAGCACCCCACAGCAAAAAAAAAAAAAAAAAAAACAGGAAGCGATTGGCAAAACGG
>VOQJ01005337.1:18335-28949 GCA_015052665.1 Apistogramma diplotaenia
CACATTCACACATAAAGTTGATTTAGAATCACTAATTGACCTAACCCAATGAATGTCTTCGGACTGTGGGAATAGAGAGAACATGCAAACTCCACACAGAAAGGTCTCAGACTTCAAACCCAGGACCTCTTTGCTCATAGCTGGCAATATCAACCACTTTTAGCCAAGAAATTCATCTTTGTTGTTAGTTATTGTTGCTGGGCATTCTCAATGAATAGTTTGTGGTTTTTATGTTATCCGTGTGGCAAAGGTTGCACAAAACTAATGCTATATTATTGAATTCACTGCTAAGTGTGTTCTCCGCAGACTGTGATGTGTTCTCAGCAGTAGAGACAACAAAAGTTAAGAACCAAAGTCCAATAATACTTTGTGGTTGGTAGGCAGTTGAATCATGGTTATATTAGAGCCCGTAAAACCACACGTCTATAAGACAGCCTGACTGCTTTTCCACCTACACACAGGATCTAATGACCAACTCACTTTGCAAATTCCCCTGATGACAGCCAGCTCCTGATAAGTTAAAGACCCCACTGCTTCTGTATGTCTGCCAAGGCAATGAAACCAGAGAGTGCTCCTCGGCCTCTGCTACAGGTGGCAGTTCAGGCCGTGGCCCTCTTACCATCTCTGCAGTTCTAAGTCATTTGAATTTGGCAACATGCTGAATCGAAGTGTCTCCTGGACAGAATTAGTCAGCACCTAAGCACCTAGTTGAATGATTCATGTGTGGTGGCTTTGTCATGCATCTGTGGATAACGCTAAAAAAAACTTTGTGTACTTTATGTCTTACAACACAGAACTGTGTGAGTCATTCTGCAGTGTAAAGGACATATATGTAGTTTTCTCCTGCTGCCGTGACATATTATGTATACAGCAAATAACACTATCCATCTGATGTATTTACTACCAGGTTATATTTCAATCACAGATATTAGTAATCACATGAATGTTTTGCCTGGAAATTGACTGTTTCTCCTGTAGTCACTTGAAGTGGTGGACTATCAGTCCCTTTCTATGGTCTTGGTCGCCACAATGCAGCTTTACTTTTCCTATGAAAATAAAGATTTTCTTTATTGTATTTCACTTCAGTGGAGAGAATATAATTAGAATTCTAACTAAACCTTTTCATTGTAAATGAAAGATAGAAAAAAGCTGCAGTGCAGTTTTCATGTGGTGTGGCCCTCAAAGGATTAAGTGCATGCTTTTAATAACACGTATCACTTAATTTTAGTGCCTCCAGAGACATTTTTGAACAAGAATGCAGTTAGTTTGCATAGTGATTAAATTGACCTTGATCCAGTCAGGAAGCCAACCACATTCACAAGTAGAAAGCATTAATATTTGGAACACAGTCACTATAAATGTCTTGATAAAATGCCTGCAATTCTGCCTTCTGCAGCCTGTCACTAGATGTGTATACTGACAAACAAAATAAAGACTGCAAAGCTGTGTGCTCTGCTAACACCACAAAGCGCTGAACACAGAAAATCTCTTTTTTTAGTACCACGATGAAAGACATGTGATTAATACGATCTGCGGCTAACTT
The DNA here is from genome assembly GCA_015052665.1 of Apistogramma diplotaenia. Classification (NCBI taxonomy): domain Eukaryota; kingdom Metazoa; phylum Chordata; class Actinopteri; order Cichliformes; family Cichlidae; genus Apistogramma; species Apistogramma diplotaenia. The sequence continues at coordinate 19,879 of VOQJ01005337.1, forward strand.
GGCCTGGCTCCTGTAACCATACCTTGAACACATGTTTTTGCTGAGGAGTTGAAAGATGGCACTCTCAGGGCCAGAACTGACTGCCTCCAACCTTGAGGAGACATTACTCTGATTTACTTCTCTTCTGAAATCTTTTGCAACTGTTTTATGCATAAAGGCTAGGGCAGAGAGGGTTAAAATGAAGAGTTCACAGGGGAAACACACAGAGACACAGAGAAGAGCCCAAACATTGTTTATTTTCACAGAAACATTCCACGAGTTGACAGCTATTCCCTTGTCTGGGAAGCTGAATTGCAGTGCAATTTTCCAGACTCCAGACACAGTGTGTGAACTCCTGCTAAGACTAGTCTGGGACAATAAAGAATGAGTCCCTTATTCACACGTACACTATGATGATAGTGACTGAATACCAACCAGAAATAGTTAAAGAGCTTGTTTACTCATTCAGGGAAAGAGAGATTAGAGATAAAATGCACAGGACAAAGACTGTTTTTTTTTTGCACAGACTTTTCCTTCATTCCAGCATGATTCCTGAAGAGGCAAAACAAGCCGCAGTAACGCACTTCCACGGCTGCCACAGAAAGTTGACGTGAAATCTATATTTGAATTCTCGGTTAGCCTTCCACCGCCCATTCTACACGTGGCTGCTGCACCAGGCTCTCTAAAAATGTCAAGGTAACCCGATCGTCACACACTTGATTCCAGTAACACTTCCATTAACGACTGGGAAGAGGATCCTCAAGTTGACCCCAAGAAAAAGAGCCCCAAATTAGCATACATATTTAGAGCTTGGTCTTTGGTTGCACGAAGATGTTTCACAGGATTCACACCCAAGTTATCACAGCATGTTCACTCTTCAGTTCCAAACTAGAGGAAGGCAAGAATCTTGGCAACAAGGTTAATTTAAAATTGGGAAATAAAAAATAGTGTGATGATTTTAGGTTTTTGTTTTCTTGCTTCACGTTAGATGAGAAAATTTACTCCATACTCATAAGCCTTACCCATCATAGGAACTTAAGAACTCATAACTGATCTCATTGCTGCTGTTGCTTCTTCTGCTTTTGTTTCCCCTCCCCTGGTTTGGAAACAAACTCCAAAAATTTCAGCATGCTCGAGGAATTGTAGCTATGTCATCTAGGTACAAGCAAAGGCTGGCACCTATGCTTGGTCTCAAAAACAAGAAAAATATTTCACTTTTCTGTCAGTTTTTGTGTGGCATTGTCAACACTCTCGACCTTTCAATAACGCATGTACAGTATGAAGTGAATCATTGTTGTAGTACATACAATAGCCTGCATCCAAGATGTACCAGAACAGAAGTCATCATAAGGTCCAGAACCCTCTTGACTTTTGTGAATCATTGTTGCAATACATAGAGTACTGCAACATACATCCAAGATGTACTGGTTTGTTAAACACAGAGGTGAGCTATTTTTGACCTACAGTCATCATAAGATTCAGAATCTTCAGGTACAAAGCAGAAAATTAGTTGCTACCTCCAAACAAGGAAATATGTCTGTAGTTTTTGTTGTTTTAAATTTTAGAAAATTCAGTTTGTGCTTTGAAGGCTTGGAGTAATGTTGATCATATCATTACCAAGCTTTGACTACAGCTAGTCTTTAAAAAAGTAGTCACTAACAGGACAAGTTTTGGTTGTCTTTTTCATCCAGAAAATTATGTTTGAACAAGCAGCAACAACAGCATGTATAAGACTCTAAGACTGCTAAGTGGAAGGAAACTGATACCATGTCTCTTCTGCCTGGTCACTACTTCACAGAGTGCATACACAAGAACAGAAGAACTCTCAGTCAAATAAATTAGAAACAAAGCCAATGTGGAAGTGTCCTAACCCTCTATTATTTCTAGTAACTAGCTAGGGGATTCTTCTTGTTTCTTCTGATTCTGATGTTTCAAAAATCACCTTCAAGTCCAAAGTTTTTGGACTGTAGGAGGAAAATGTGCAAAGGTCCCAGCCTGGGTCCTGGATCTTCTAGCTGTGAGGCTAGAGTGAGCCTAAAAAGCAGCCTAATGGTGCCGACACATGGGGGTCACCCGCTCTCCATTCATTTCCTATGGAGCCTCTGCGATGAGGCGACAGTCGCTTGCCCTCCAACAGTTAAGCGACTGGAGACATTTGTTCATGTGAAATTTCGAGCTCGTACACGTAGACGTCACACACGACAAGGCGATGCAATGAAGCAAAGTTGAAAAATGTTATACTTTTTCTGCTCTCGCCGGGCTCTAAACCAATCAGCGAGGGTTTCATTCACTGACCAATGAGAGGAGAGTATGCTGCACGCTGCAGTCTACAACCACTTTCAACACGAAGGAAAGCATCATTTTAGCTGTCTGACTTTTCAATATTATATGACACTTCACGCAGTGATTCTCAAGATAAATAAAAAGGCTCTGAATTTATCTTCAGCCATCAAATGATATTCACCCTGCTGTTTCCTGTCTGTAATATAGGATGAACCCAAGGTTGTTTTTTCTTTTGTAGCGGAAACTTAACAGTAAAGTCAGTTCCAGTAAAATCTTCCGACTCTTCATTTTTATTGTCTTGTCTGACTTCTTTGAAAATGTCAAAATTCCCTCCACTTTCATAACCAATCAAATGTCTTCGAGACGAGCGGTGCAAGTGATGCAAGAGCGCGATTTGCAAAGCTGCCGTCCCTGTCGCCTCCCGTGTGTTCGGTTTCACCCCAGTGGCGATGCGAGCCATTTGTCGCCGTCGTTCCCCGTGTGTCGAGGCCATAACAATGAACAGCAATTCCTGCCTGTATCTTTTGTTCCAATCCAACATGACCTGGAACCATTTAAGCCTCAGTCAGTTTTTACAGGTTAGTTATATTAAAATCCCCTATGCCCCACCCCAGTGGAGAATGACTAGAGAGGCTAAACTCTTTCGTCGCACCAGGACATGAACATGAACCTCAGCTGTAATCTTTCACATTGCGTCTGAGACTACTGCCTTCCTTATGGATGCAGCCTCATGTGGCTATTTGAGCATCTGGAGTTTTTGGCACTAAAGTTGAAGTCATAAACAATAAGATATTTTTTGTATAGGAGAGTAAAATCGATGATCAAGTTACGTTTTAGAGCTCAATTGACAAATCAGTGTCCTTTGGGTTTCACAGTGACCTTGGCTTCTTCATCACCCCTGGCTTCAGTGACAGATGGGCTGAAATTTAATCTAGTGTGTGGAGTGTGTGCGGATATTGGGTTTCTGAGATTATCTGGCACTTGGTAACATTAGACATAACTATAACATGACTGTAGTGGTATGAAATAGTTTGGGCACCCCAATAATATTTCATGATTTCCATGATAAATCATTGGTTCTTCGGATCATGAATATCAGTTAAATATATCTTATACAGTACAGTAGCAGACGGACATAGGGTTTTATAGGATTTACAGAAAGCATTCAATAATTATTTAAACAAAATTAGGCAGGTGTATAAGTTTGGGCACACCAACAGAAAAATGACATCAATATTTAATACATCCTCATTTTGAAGAAATGACAGCTTTTAAGTGCTTCCTGTAGCTTCCAATGAGAGTCTGGACCCTAGTTGAAGGTATTTTAGACCATTCTTCTTCACAAAACATCTCCAGTCAGGTTTGATGGTTTCTGAGCATGGACATCCCACTTTAAATCACACCACAGATTCTCAGTAATATTCAGGTGTGGGGATTTCATTTCACTTCTTAGATATCACTGTGTTTGTCACAATATGATATATTTAACTGATATTGCTGATCCAAACAATCAATGATTTAAGAAGGAAAATCGTGAAAAATTATCGGGGGGCTCAAACTTTTTCATACCGTGGTAAATTACAATCATAATCTACTGATTATAGTGGATGTCTATATGTATATTTGTCCATATCTCCTCCATGATGAGTGAAACAATCTTGATTAAACTTTCCATGAACCTTGCCTTAAGTACTGTGACTGCCAACATCTATATAGTGTATACAAATATTTTATGCAAATCCCTATGGGGCTATTATTGTAGCAAAACTTCCATGTGTCCGTAACTGAATCTGTGTGTGTGTAATGCGATCTGTGTGAATATTGCATTTTCCGATTTGTGTCCGTACTGCGATCTGTGTGTGCGCATTACAGTCCGTGTGCGTATTCCGATTTGTGTCCGTATTGTGGTTTGTGTGCATTATCATTCATGTCTGTATTACAGTCTGTGTCTGCAATCAGATCTGTAAATGTGTAAATAAATCTGCAGCGTAGATATTAATGGTTGAACAGTGTTAACGCTTTGCTCGAGTCACTGAAAATACACACAAGTCGGCAGTTTCAAGTTCTCTGGCTCTTCAACTTGCTCTCTTCACACACGTGACTTTTGCTACACTTCTGCCGCCGCACGATCCGTACACAGATTTGTACGTAATCAAGAGATCTTTCACCCTCAGCTCAGGCTGCGTTCATTATACAGACACGAATCTGAATACGCACACAGATCACAATGCGGACACAACTTGTAATATGGACACTGATTGTAATACGGACACTGATTGTAATGGGCACACACGGATTGTAATGCGCACACACGGATCTCAATACGGACACGAATCAGAATATGCATACACAAATTTCCACACAAATACCATTACACACACAGATTCAGTTACAGACACATGGAAGTTTGGCTACAATAATAGCCCCATAAATCCCACAATCATATGTATTTGTACATTTCACAGTACAGTTGCTCCGCGCTCATTACGATATTCCATGTATTTTAAGGGTCAGCAGGAATTGTTAATCTTCCTGCCACAATTGAGGAGTTGCTGATTATTGATCAAGTTATTGAAATAAGCCACTATAAAAATGCTTAAAGTATGAAAAATAGTGCAGTAGACCAACAGACAATAAGAGAAAGATGAGGTTTTGGTGACCTTTATCATGTCATGAGGCATTATGAAGCAACCCATTGGCTATTTAATCTTCTCTAAGCTCTAATTAATCAATAATGTTACAAATGTATTTACAGTACCAGTCAAAGTTTGGACACACATTACCACTCATATGAATGGGTTGGCATGTCCAGACTTTTGACTGGTACTGTATTTTATTTTAATATATTATTCACTTTACACATTTATATTGTTCAAAATATAACATCTAAGAAATTGGTTATATTACTACAATCAGTATTGTTCTACCCATATGTACAGCTTAGCCTAACACCAAAGCAAAGACCAGCACATAGTGTGGAGATGTGCTAGTTATTCCAAATAAAGTTTGATGGCAGTGCAGATAATGAGAATTACTGAGAGAGCATAAATGGTTAGCACAATGAGGCTGCCTTGAAATATAAAAAAATATTAGTAAAATATTTTTTTAAAGATCAATCTAATTTCATAGGTTTTCCAACAGATTTAACACAACCTGATATGAAACATGTCCATATACTGTACGTTACAAATGGGAAAGTAGGAGTAACAAGAAAACGTGCTGTTGCAGTGAAGCAAAAAGGAAACCAAAAGAAACTGTAAGTATATCCCTAAATGTAAGAATTCCTGGCGTGTTATGATTTTAGTCCACATAAACACACAGTCTAGTGCAGTTTCTAACGAGTTTACAGCTAATGCCAGTACAAGGAATTTTCTATTGATATAAGCAAATTAGCTTGGCTACGTCACAAGGTATGGAAAGAAAATTGAACTCTGAAGATTGCTAATCTACTGAACCACAAAGTGTTTTAAAATTGTTTTGTACAAATTAAACCAATAAAATACAGCACATTCATTGGTGGGTTTATATGTAATGGTAAACAGGCTAAGCTAAGCAAACTGAGCTAAGCTAAGCAAAGCAAATTTCATCTCTTTATCCTTTCATTTATTCATCTTTCATGAACATATTTTACAAACTGTTGTCTTAATTATTTTTTTATAATGGAACACTTTGCAGTTTATTTACAACAATCTAGAGAATGCATCCTTCTGCTTTCACAATGACTCTCAGGATATTCCTGAGAAGGAACATTCAGAGGAAAAAAATCTCTCATTTTCTCAAAATTTAAATATATCTTCCAATTCAAAGTTTCTTTTTCAGGCACTTTAAGGTGAGAAGGGATATGCAGTTGCTGGCTAAGTAATGATGCAAGCATGATGCAAAAGAGAAAATTGTGCAGGCTGACACATAAAGAAAGCTGCTGGTATGTTATGTTACTGAGGTTGAGGGGGTCAATCCCTATTTCCCTGTGGGCTTAGTGTTTTTACAGGATGGAGCCGTACCCGCTGTGCATCATCCAAATGTTCCCTACTGTCTTAAACTGCAATGACATATAATCATGAGGGACATAAACATTCTGACCTCTGCACTCTCATGTCTCCTGGTCAATCACAGTATGTCTAAATATATGTCTCAGTATATATCCATTATGGCCACCATCTGGAAACTCAAGTAGCGTACTGGTGATTTATGCTTGCTATCAACAGACTCCCCCAGCTTTGAGCCCCGTGCAGAGGTGGCTGTGGACTTAGCAACGGAAAAGGAACATTATCAACAGACTATTAAATAGTGTTCAGGCAACAGGAGGTGGTAAGAAAGAAACAAAGGCTTGTCTTAAGGCAAGCTGGTAGGAAATGTTTTCTTTTTCAAAGTGTGTTATACCCCCTGGTGATAAAAAAAGAGACCAGAAAGAAAGAGGGTAAGTTGTTGAAAAGCACGAAAAAAGTTTACTCAGCCCCAGGTGCAGGGTGTCCCCTGCTGATGTCTTTTCACAAACACTTTGTTCATTTGTCTGGTTGATGGGGTGGCTGGACAGCTTACTGGACAGCTGCCTGGTCACTGGGCCAGTTCCTGAATGGAACATCAAACTCAACTAACATGAACTACCCCCCCACCATCTCTTTGTGGCCACATGTTGTATTGCTGTGTAGTGTGGCAAATCACGGCGGGACTTTGCTTTTGCAGGAAGTAACTGTACCACAATTCGTCTGTTTTTACTGTTGTCATTGCTCTTGTAGGTCACACAACTATTCAGTAGAGGAGGTACACCTAGCTCCAATGCGCTTTTCAAATATCTATTAACCAGTAAACATATGCTACCACTGGGCACCGCGTTCATCTGGCCAAAGCCCCAAGGGCTCAGCAGGCAGCACATCACACTGCTGGCACAGACACACCGTTCTCTGTTTGAATCTTCAATTTCAAAGAGCCTCGCTCGGCGTAAGCCGTCTCCTATCATTGTTTCGTGATGTTGCGGCTGGATAGGGGGGCTTGGAAAAGTGTGTTACCAGCCTTTCCCAATCATCCACCCACAGTTCCAGCTGACAACAGCTCCAGCAGAGAGTGGCTGCTGCCATCTTCATTTACAGTTCTTTGGTGCATGTGAATGTTCCATAGTTAACGGCCCTCTATTGACTGTTCTGTTCAGCTCAGATCAGCAGGGGTCAATTAATGAGCGGCCCCTGACCAGATCCCAATTATGGCTTTCAGAGCACTGCACCGCGTGTCCCTCAAATACCCAGCTCTATTTGCCTGATAATTGTGTAATTAGAGTTTGTATCAATAATTGAAGCACCAAGAGAGACATGCATTATTCTCCTGTTTGCCTTATTTGCTAAATTGCAGCAACATTTTTACTAATGATGGACTGAGGCTTGTACCTCTCTGCATTAGTTATCATAAATTACCAAAGCCTCTCATATCACTAACCCTAATGTTTTACCACCCACTAGAGATGTCTCATTTGTTCATTTGTTACCAGTTCTGATTGACTCATTTTTTTAAAACCTCTCCTGTCTCATGCAGGAGTAAATCACTTCCACATCTACAGAATTCAATCTACACAGCATAATAATTAAATGGCACATTATATCTATGCACATAACATCATTTTGGTGCAAATTTGCATTGGCCTTTTGGCTGCGTGACATATAAATTGCTCAATATACATATATACTGCCATAGCTTTCACACATGAAACCCAGCCTGTTGCACTTCTCAAAAGACCTTGATTTCACTGATAAGTGCTTCCTCCAAATACAATACCTGATTTTTCTTTGGTACTCTCCCCAGCCCCGTGTCCTGTGACAGTCTTCCCCAATCATGATGTCAATAAATGTGCGCTTCTGCCCTTGTTTTCTTTCTGTATCATAAATGTTTGACAAGACAGGCTTATTAAGGGAGAGGAATGCTATTTTTCACTTTTCAGACTTCCTCAGGTACATTGTCTGTCACCATCCTTTCAATAAATAATGGGTTGTAGCACCATTTCCCACACAGCCTCATGACATAAATATGAACACACCTTTGACTTGACATGGGGTAATGAGACATTTGACAGCTATGACAGTCATATAACTGATGGTGCTGCAGTCAGACTATAGTTTGATACAGTATGCTATGCAATCAAAATCTTGAATAGACATGCCACGAGAGTGAATTCCACAAATCAGCACAGAAAATTTCACCACGACTGTCCATAACAAATTGCACATGGCGTGCTAAGCTTATCTTTGGGATACGTGGAAGTCAAACCACAGCCCGGAGACGGAGAGTAATTAATTCTAATTGGGATATTTTTGCAGGACTGGGGAATGACTAAGTAAATGCTACTCTGGAGCAATGTTTTTGATGGAGCCAGAGCCCCATATGCTGTACTCAGGAGCACATCTGTGCCCAGTGCCCACGGAGAAATCCCCAGTACTGCAAGAGGGGGGAGAGAGAAAAAGTAAGACACCGCGAGCATTATTATGCCAGCCGGCAACAAATATCCATCCTAATTGCTCCACAATTGTATTAAACTAGCTATTATGTAGCAATTAAATTTGTTTAAGCCCCAGCTCCAGTTACAGGTTTCAGCGTGGCTAATTAAAAACAAGGGAGCAGGAAAACCCCAGGCAGAAGCTTTGCCTAAGCTGGAGCTCCAGCTCCACTGTCATGACTGCATTTAGAGTGTCAATCAAGGCAGAGTCAGAGACAAGTCATTCGGGCAGTCTTTTTGATTCAGCCTATTCACTCCCATAAGCCCTTTATCTATACTGTCTCTGTATAGTTTGAGCTATCCAAAAGTTCAGCAGAAAGAGAGGAGGCCA
>VOQJ01005342.1:3405-15059 GCA_015052665.1 Apistogramma diplotaenia
GCCCCGTTATTTTAATCTTCACAAAACACATACCTTTTTTTTTTTTTTTTTTGCAGACAGCTGTCATCTGAGGATCTGGCCCGAGTGCCTGCGAATTCAACCAGCAACATCTTGAACAGGTTACTGATCACCTACGATCCCAGAATAAGGCCCAACTTCAAAGGCAAGCTTTTTGCTCTTTATCTGTTTCTGTCTCGTTTTAATTTACATCCGAGGTGCAGTGCTGTCACGCTAATTAAAGAAACACGTGCACGTGCTCCTCCAGATTTCTTCTACGAGTTTAATCCTGGAAGCAGGAATGTGGAGACATTAACCAAAGTGCATTCCCTTGCAAATGTAACTTATGCAAAAAGACAGTTAGAGAAGGCTGATGTTCTTGGGCTTACTTCTTAGAGATACTGCTTGGACAAATGTTAGCAGATACTCATGCATAGAACAAATCAATAGTTTTAAAAACTGTCTAAGGTTGGGAGTCAGATTAATGCAAATCAGTAAAGCCAGAAAAAAAGGACAAATAGCTGCAACATTTTGACTTTTACACCTGATTCCTCACAACCTTTGTGATCCAAAAATCTGTTCTTGTGGTCACACTTTGCTGTGGTCATGCTCAAGAGTGATGTGTCTTTTCATTCCTAGAAATTTCACCCTTTACAGTCTTTTCTTTACATTTTTCACTGCTCACAAAGCATCCGTCTTCAGTGTTTATAGTGCGCTGTACATATCACACTGCTGGGAGTACTCTGCTTCGGTCTCACAGAAACAGCCATGAACATAACAAAGAGGTGGCCGGTGGCCTCGCTGTCTGACTGATAGTCTCCCCGGTCTTGAGGTGGATCTGTAGTTTCCTTCCTCTGGCACTTGGCACCAGGAGCTGTGTGTGAGACTCGGTGTTTGATGTGTAGTGAGTCGACTTAGCGTTCTCCCTCGCTCTCTGCGACCGGTCCGGCAGCCAAACATCTGCTCTCAATTTCAGGGTGGGCTGAAAGCTCCCAGTCCATTAACATCCACATCATAATCTCCCACATTAACAACGAAACTATACCTTACACACGACTTTGCCCAAAGCTGTAAAATAGCAAGCTGCTTTTATGGATCCTACAGATAATTTTCATGTAACAACAAAAACGCTTCTGAATATTAATTTGTTTGATTTGTTGCATTAATGCAAAGAAGCTGTGAGCTCTATAACATCTCCATATTACTGTATGTATTAATTTTGCGGCTTGCACGGTAGGATTTATCCGGCGAAGCTCGTGAACCTCGAGTAAACAACTCAAAGGAAATAATTTATTCAAAGCGGCGCGAGCAGTCGACAGTCTTCAGGAATTTTATTCGTTTATGCAAAAGTCTGAGTGAGGAGAGGCGCCAGTGTTCAGAAAACGAGCGTTAGCTTTGGTGAGGGGATGGTGATTGAGAAGAGGTCGGACCTTTCACAGATCCTCACCGTTTAGATAATCAATCAAATCACTAGGTACAATGCGTGTGGGTTTAGAAATGCATGCACAGGGATTTGCAGAACAAACTGATGGTAAACTGTAAGCACAGTGGTCTCATAGCAATGGAGTTATTGAAAACAGTGGATAAAATGTCTTTTTTCCTCTTTCTGAATCCAGGGATTCCTGTGGAGGATAGAGTGAACATTTTCATCAACAGCTTCGGCTCAATCCAAGAGACGACCATGGTAAGGATGTGCTCCAGCAGCCCGACAGTATCGGTAATCAATACTTCTGCCAATCAGAAGCACCGAATCAGGCCCGAAAACTGCTTTGGCCAACAAGTTTCGGGGAGAATTCATGAGCAGATTTTCAGAACATTTAGCAGTGAATCATTATGAAGACTGGGGTTTGCACGCCTCATTTATCTGATGGCTTAATTGGTGATAAAGAAATGCAGTTTGAATACTAATTACCAGATTAGACTCAAGGACAACGCCGGGTCGACGCTTGATCACGTAGAAAGCAATAAATGAAAAGTTCCTGTTTCTAGTAAGTCTGGCTCCCCTGTTGTTGTTTTTTTTAAGTGACATATAAATGCACAACATACAAATGTCAGAAATTACATTAATTTATACATTTTCAGAGGCTCAAAATGAATTTTAAATAGAAGGATTTTTTTTAGGACTCGGATGAAAATCCTTTGCAGTCAGTGACCGCCCGCGGGACTTTCTGCATTCAGTTTCGTATTTAATAACTGAAAAGCAGCTCTACTGGGTTGAAATGAGGGGACTTGACCGTTCAAGAATATCTAATATGCCGTGCTTTCGCAGTATGCTGTGGGTCGTTATCCATTTGCGCTGTGAGAGGCTGTCCGATCGCTTTTGCAGCATTGGCCTGAATCTGAGCGCCGTATAGCCTCGTACACTTACTGTAAGGATTCAGCCAACTACTTCTGTCAGCATCACATCTTCAATAAACATTAGTGGCCCGGTTCTCCTGGCAGCCATGCATGCCCATGCTATCACACCGCCTCCACCATGTTTGACAGATAATGTGGTATGCTTCGACTCGTGAGCCGTTTCTCTGCTTCTCCTCCATCATTCTGGTGCAACTTAATCTTCGTTTCATCTGTCCGAAGATTTTTTTCTGAACTGCACAAGCTCTTTCAGATTAATCTGAGCTTCTTGTTTGTGAGTCTAACCTGTGGTTTGTGCCATGTTGTCTCTTGATTGTAGACTCAGACGATGACGAGGCTACCTTCTCGACGCCTTTTTTAGGCCTCATATTTAAAATGAATCATAAAATACAAATTAAATGCTTTGAATCGCCTTCAGATATTTGGCTGCTCCATTTTTTTCATGAAATATTGAGAGAACAGGTTTCACATGGCCATCAAACTGCTTGTCAGTCAGTTATCCGATTAATTTTGAGCCAATGAAAATGGGGGACTGTGTATAGAAAAGCAGTTCATGCAAAACTTTGAATTAAAACCCTTTAAATTAAAGCTGAAAGTCTGCACTTCAGTCACATCTTGATTGTGTAAGTTAATATCCACTGTGCTGTTGTACAGGAGCAAAACCACAAAAAAATGATGCCTTTGTCCAACAAATTAATGGACCTAACTGTTTTGCCCTTCTTAGTCTTCACAAGAAACAACCAAATGTCCAAGAATGATCAATGTTCAGCAGGGTTAAGTGTTCCATCATGCTCATTTTTATGAGTCATGGCACTCTGAACAAAGTCTTGGATAATATATCCTGGAGTTGGCACTGCATGAAAATGTACCACACGGGAAAAAACTGGCAGCGGATAAGTAGTTTGTATTTGCTTATAAAATATTCCAGGGGAGAGTTTCACTCTATTATAGAACATTTACGATGATAAGTGGAAAATCCTTGCAACTCAAAGTATACAGACGTGGTAGAAGAAAAGGAACGCACCAGGAGAAAACAAACCAGAGGAAAAGAGGAAGGATACTGAGGAGAAATACTGACACAGGACCAGGAAGGAGAGGAGCAAAAGCTGAAGAATCAACTGTGGACACAAAGAGTGAAAGGCAGACACGAGAGCCTCGCTAACGTGAAGTGAAAGCACAAAAAAAAATTAAATCACACCGAAGATCATTAAGAGGGATGAGGATTCTGCACAGTGAAAAAGAAAAGGATCAAGAAAATGAGAACAAGAGCCAATAAATAGAAAGTAGAAGAGAAAAAAAAAGCACAAATCCCAGTTGGTAGCCTCTGTCTTCCCTTTTCTCCCTGGACTCCCACAAAAGGCAGCGACTGCATGAAAGTGTGGAAGGTTTGAAACAAATCCAGCAGGAGGAAGAAGAGACAGCTGGTCACCTCTCCCCCCAATTTTTCACTCTGTGGGGTATCTGATCCCAGGAAAACGTCTTTCATTATTCACACCTCCCTCCACCAAACACCACCGAGCATCCACTGTATTTAACACACCTATTTTCACATTATGATGATATTCCTTAGAAAAGAATGACTAATTTGATCTGGAGACGGAATAAATTGTAGGGATTTTTTTATTTTATTTAACTGCTCCTCAGCTTTAGTTTTCCTCTGTGATTATAGCGAGTGGTTGTGTTAAATCTCCCTGGAATCGAATGCTTTGCTGGCAGCTTGATGGCGAGCCAGTAAGAAGATATATTTCCTTGTCTGGTTTTTAGAGAAGCAAATGGTGTGGGAATTGGCCCGTCTCCCCCTTAGACAGGGAAGAGCCAGAGGAAGCTCTTTGTGTTGTAGCTTCAGCACTAGTTGGACACTGATGTCTTAAATTGGGTTTTATAGAAATGACAGCTTGTGCTCTAAAATGAGATATCAACAGCTTCACTGCGAGGTTCCCCTTTCAGAGGGAAATAATGCTGCTGCTGAACTGTTCATGCCAAATTCTGACCCCACCATCCAAATGCGACAGCAGACACTGAGACTCATCTTCTATTGTCGAGGCTCGGTGTGCAGACTCAGACTCCTGTTCTGAGCTGACAGGTGTGGCACCTGCTGCTGTAACCCGTCTGCTTCAGGGTTTGACACGACGTGCACCCATGTTACTCTGCATACCGAGGAATAACATGCAGCCAGTGATTACTGCTGTTACCTTCCTGTCTTTTCACACTCCTCTGATCTCTGGCATCTACAGTGCATTTTCGACCCAGAGATCGGCAACTCACTGGATTTTTTTCTCTGTTTCAGGCCATTCTCTGTAAACCATACAGATGGTAGTGTGGGAAATTCCCCATAGGTCAGCAGTTTCTTAAATACTCAGATAATCCCATTTGGTACCACAACAAACCATGCCACTGGAATCCCCTTTCTTCCACATCCTGATGCTCGGTTTGAGCTTCAGCAGGTTGTTTTGCTTAAATGCACCGAGCTCCTGCCACGTCACTGGTTTATTAAATATTTGCACTAATGAGAGTTTAAGAGGTGTACCTAATGAATTGGCTCACAACTGTGTAGATGCTGACGAATAGCACGAAATGCCTCGTTAATTTAAAATGAGTTTTTGGATACGTCAAAGCCACATCCTCTCAAAAATGTACTTCCAGAATCCACCAATTAGCCGGTTTAGCTTAGCGTCACTTGCCAACTGTGGACTGACTCAGATAATAATATCTATGTTCGCCAGCTAGCAAGGTGCCAAGCTATGCAGCTGCAGGAAGCATTTGTTGCACTGTGAGAGAAGTGAGTGATTTAATGACAGATTGATAAACTGTTTCATAATCATATCAGAATTTCTTATCATTATTTCTGGTGGCCCAAACCTGGTGTGTCCTGTAGTCCATAAACACATATGTGCCGTTTCCATCTTTTTCCTTGTTGTAGTTGGACATTAAATTATTCATGTACTGCAAGTGTAATGCAACAAATATGAACAAATTTCAAATTATGCTAACAGCAGATCCACATATGGCAAAATTGAGTTGTTAAAATTGTTATCACGGTCTCTTATTCACTTAACTTTATAGTTAAACAGCTGCCAATGTCAAATAACAATAATTCAAATAATAATAATATAGCTTAAGGTAATAAAAAAGGAAGAGTGCAAGTTCAAGACTTATTTCTTACTCACGAGTGAGCGCACACACAGCGCTGATATATCGACAGCTTTATTTGACATACCATCTATCTTCAGCTTCAGCTTAATAGTTCACCTGCTCCCAGAACAGCTCGCGGCCCACCATCAATGTGTGCACAAACACGTGCCCCAGAGTCGACAGTGATACTTTCCCACCAGCAAGAATGTGGGCATTTTACTAATACGTGCACTAATGAGCCACTTGCTGTTGCTATGTTGATAACATTTGACCCCTGGGCTGTGCGGTTTCCCGCATGTTTGCATTTAAAGACATCACGCTGCAGATGTCAACTGTCACTCTGCACTTTTTAAGTAATCTATATGTTATTATTCGTGATTCCAACAGATTTATGAGGGTTAAAGCTGTTCTGTTAGCCTTTTAAGGCATCGCCTTCATGACTGCAGACAATGCTTTTCTGCATCCTCCCTGTTAAAGCTTCAGAAAATGTTCACAGAAATTAGCATATACTTTATTTTACTCCATTTAGAGAGTTTGCCTTTGGGGCATCAATTACTGTGAAAGCACCCAAATTGTGTCCAGTGGAGTTTACATGGAACTAACATTAACTGTGTTTGTACTTGTCTGGTGTTAAAACTAACAGGATTACAGAGTCAATATTTTCTTGCGGCAACGCTGGAATGACCCGAGGCTGAAGCTGCCAGAGGACTTCAAGTCCGATTCTCTCACTGTCGATCCCAAGATGTTCAAATGTCTGTGGAAGCCTGACCTCTTCTTCGCTAACGAGAAGAGCGCCAACTTTCATGATGTTACCCAGGAAAACATTCTGCTCTTCATCTTCCGCAATGGAGACGTCCTCATCAGTATGAGGTAATTTATTTGCTGTTTTCAATGTAGTCTCTTTTTTTACAGTCTGATATAATTGAGCAAACGCAATCACTTCATCAGTTATTTCAGCAATCATGATTATAGCGTGTATCTGGGGTTAAAATTTGTTCTCTCTGTTTTGAGTGTACTTCACATTAAGTACACATTTAAGCTAGCTAAGTTGTTGCATTTCTAGCTGGTCAATGACAAGCATACAACACCTCAGGCAATCTGACTCCATGCATGCATAGAAGATGCTCTCTGAGGGGTCGTAAAAATAAGGTGCTCGCTGCAAACAGAGAACACTCGCCTTCAAAGTAAAAGTTTTACCTTGCTGTTGAGACCAAAACATTTCAACAGATGCAAGTTTTACTTTGAAGATGAACAGTCTCCATTTCTGGTTCTCTTAACATTTTCACTCTTGGAGAGTAGTTGACAAGTGTTGACAGACAAGTTGGAGTCTTTCATGCACACAACAGGCAATCACGGCAACCTGCTAACAACCAAAGCAAAAGGAGACTTTAGGTGCAGCACAGTTCACCTTTTGCTACCAAATTTGTCCTAGTGGCAACCTCCCACAACTGCTCTCCAGTGGGTCCCTAGTGGTGGGTACCCAGGGGGCAGTGACAGGTCTATAGGCCTGTGTGACTGGAGCTTTATGTTATTACATACACAACAGCACCGTTTCTTTAGCCTTCTGCCAGTATCAGTACTTCAGCAGACTTTTATGTCAACTGAAAAACAATCACCTTTTGCCAGTACTTATACTAAAACAACCCCCTCCTGAGCAGAAAGCTGACTAATATGACATAATGTCAGGCTGAATTAATGTAGCGTCAACTTTAATAGTGACAAAAGGACTATTTAGTGTTCTCAATACCAGGTTACATAAAAATACAAAAATTACATTATATAGCTGTGGGCACATCTGTAAACAAAACTGAGCACGTTAAATAATTTATGATGCACGGGACTATTACCTGTAGTGCTTCCGATGTGTCCAGGCACCGGAATACTGCAATTTCAGTCCTGTGTGTTATATTTCAGTCTATAGTGGAATTTTTTTTCATGTTTTCAGGGCTCCTTTGCTTTTTTAATAATAAATTTTTTTCAATAACTGAGTCTGAAAAACCGAAATCTCAATATACATTTGGTGAAACATAGAGGTGTTCCCGCCTTTCACCCTGCAACAAATGGAATAAAGCTCCCGGCCTTCCTGCAGCACTGAAGCACAGTTAAGGAAGTGGATGGACTTTAATTTCACAGGGACTCCACATAAACTGTTTGAGGCTACTGTTGGGTTTTACTCACCTCCAGGGATAACTGCCCGTGTGTTCAGTTTTATTCCATGTTAATCCATCACTCCAAAAAGAGACTTTGAGGTTAAACCCTTAAATCCAGTGAGATCTGGAGGTATGATATGCAAACAATTTTTTTAAGCGCATGCAGCAATAGATACGAGAAATACAATAAAAAATAAAATAAAATAAAATCTTTATCCTCCTGCAGGTTGTCCGTCACCCTTTCTTGTCCCCTGGATTTGACCTTATTCCCTATGGACACACAGAGGTGCAAAATGCAACTTGAAAGCTGTAAGTGCTGCTGAATTAATGCCATTTTAAAGTGTCTCATCAGTTTATACATGTGCTTGCTGATATTTTAGAGATTCAGTATTTATGAGTTGGGAATAGATTTGTTGTTTTTGTAAAGTAGTTGGTTGTGGGGTAAATGAGAGCTTTTTGCTTGTGTTTAGCAGCCAATTTCAGTGGCGAACACTTAGTGAAGTAGCATAAATCATCATATTTTAGGGTTGTCGTGAGGGTTTCACAGCTAATTGAGCTTGACTTGTGTTTACTGCATCTTGTTTACAAAGCAGTCTAGACTTAAATAAGCAACATAACTTAAAGCCATTCCCCTCTAATGCCGAACCCGACTGCTGAGATGCATCACTTTCTGCACGTCTTCATGCGTTTAGTTACACATAAATCGGAACTTTCGTGTTTATTTCAAGGGTGATAACAACAACATTGGACCACATTAGTTTGACTTTTGTGTATCTCTGTGTCGGTGCACTTGTGTTTTCCAGTTGGTTATACAACAGATGACCTGCAGTTCATGTGGCAGACAGGAGACCCCGTGCAAATGGATGCTATCGCTCTGCCACAGTTTGATATCAGACAGGAAGATATTACTTATGGAAACTGCACCAAATACTATGCTGGAACAGGTACTGTCCTTGTCATAATTCTATTTAAAGTCTTTTCAAATCTTTATAACACTCCTTATAGCTTGAACTAGCCAAATAAGGCAGTTATCCTCAATGTAATAAATGTAATAAATGCACAGCAGAGTTATGGATGGGTATATAGAACTGGTAAATTTACTGTATTCTGCATAATATCTAGAAAGTTTTTTTTTAAATTCAAACTTGTTACTAGGTTTCATTTCAAGTGCAAATCTGCAGCAGGAACATGGTTTTAATTTTTCAGCCGGCAGGAAATAAATACTTCCACAGAACTGAATTCGTCACCAGGTGGTGCTTTTATGTTTTTATCTGCTGTCTTGAACTATGCTTGAGGTTAGCAGATTAGGTGTGCAGCATAAGTTACAGTGGCTTGATGGTGCACCCCGCTGAGAAGTGAACCACGCTTGTGAAACTGAAAACACAGCGTCCTACTGGGTCCTAAATACAGCGCTACATCACAGGCGTCAGCACCCTTGTGTGCAATTCTGCAATCCTTACTGCAATATTGTTGATAAGTTTTCCTATTTTTATATGTATGTCTACACACCAACAAATATAATAGGATACCTTTAGGTAAGAGGCAGCTTGTAACAGTTGTGATTGGAAGATTAAAGAATACTAACTAAAGAAGCAAAACTGCAAAAAAGAAATATGCACTTATTCAGACTTATATGAGAACAAAATACATTCTCAATGAAATGGAAAAAAGTCTATCAGCCAACAGAGCTGGTATGACCTCAGTGCTCTCACACTTGGGGAGGTACACTGCTGGCGATGAGTCAGGCTTTTAACTGGTTGCCATGGCTACCTGGCCAGACACAAAGATCACCTCTGTCTACAACTGGTTCAAGCTTGCTTGGTGACACAGGCAGCCCTTATATGCTGTATAAAAGCTCCAGAGATCCCCGAGCTAGTTAAATATTACTTCAGCACTCCGCCGTCCCATTGAACCGACTAACTAGTCTCTATATTCAGAAACAAAGTGCTCCTGGAAAAGGTCTGAATCTGATGGCTTTTTCTTCCTCCTGCTTACTAATGATGTATGTACTTCCAACAGAAATGAGAGATTGAGAAGCAGATCATTTCTGAGTAGGAACATATACGGTACCCAAGCAAAATATCCTTAAAAACAGAGAAAATGGGGCAGCAGGTTGGCTCAGCGGGTGAACCCGGGTTTGACCCGTGGCCCCTTTCAGCGCGTTCCCTTATCTTTCTCTCTGTCACGCTTCACTGTACACTACCTAATAAAGGCTGAAAAAAACCAAAGAAAATAGATGTGCTGAACCACTAACAATCATAACTCATAGCATTTGATAGAGGGCAGTTTCAGGCACCCTGCACAGTTGGCACATTCACAGCTGGAAGCAGTGTTTTCTGATGTGCTGCCCTGGCAGCTCAAATGGGTCTCGGCTTTAACAAAGTTAGATGAAATTATGTTAAAGTCTTTATGCCTGTTGGCCCTTGTCTTTTCTTTTGCATTTTCCATGACAAATGGTACACACATCTGCAGTTAGCTTCCTGCTTGGGCCAAGCGCTTAAAGAACACAGCCTGGCTCCTACCTTTCCTCCTAATACCGATTGTAGATTCAGCAAAGTGCCAGCTCTCTCACCTGCTCAGTTTCAATTAAGGGACTGAGTGTTGGCAAGGCCACATTTCTGCACAAACATTTTATTTTTTTTCTATCATTTATGGCCTCTTATCGACTGTGCGTTCTAATAGCGTCCTCTCTCTGAATTGGAGCACACTAATCTCGTGCACGTCACTGTCAGTGTCATCACGCACATTCCCACAATATCTGTTTCCCATTTTTATTTAACACGTCAGCTGTGTTTTGATATGTGACCATTGTCTCGACTGTCATGCAGGCTACTACACTTGTGTAGAGGTTATCTTCACCCTAAGGCGACAGGTTGGCTTCTACATGATGGGTGTCTACGCCCCTACGCTGCTCATCGTTGTCCTTTCCTGGCTGTCCTTCTGGATAAACCCTGATGCAAGCGCTGCCAGGGTTCCTTTGGGTATGGATTATTTGATAAGTTCCACCATCTTTTACTCATCTTTACCAGTACACGTTATCTGGAAAATCTTTCCTGTGCTCTTCCATCCAGGGTTAATGCAAAATTTGAAATTTTTATCAGAGTATTAGACATTAAAACTTGTGACTTAAAGGATTTCTACTGGGCAAAATGCTGTGGTATATAAATAGAAACCACTCTAAAATATTTGGATGTTTTTAGAGATCGCTGACATCGTCCATCACTTTGACACCGTGAAGGACTTATCTGTCGAGGATGGGGCCATGGCCATCGCTTTGCTGTATGTGATAAATCACTGAATATAGCTGTAATTGACAGATGGGACCCACGGAGCAAGAACCCGTGTCCAGTCTAAACTAAATACACAGGAATCTGAGCTTAACTTAAACCCATTTTAAAGTGCATTAGCCGCCCCCTTTCTGCTCGTCAGTGCAAAAGAGAACGAGATTATGACTAGCAGTCACAACTTTGGTTTCTCTGGGTCATTATGCTTAAAATGTAAAATATTGATCTACTTAAGTTAATTTTCCCATTCCTGTAGACTTCCTATAAAAAGAATATTTATAAAACTATTGTACTTTTGGTAAGTTTTGGCTTAGTTGTAAAAAGTGGAAGGTACTTGTTTTTCTGGCAAATTTCAATGTTACCCCGTGTAGTCACCAAGGTTTTATGGAGACAGTGGGAACTACTGGAGTTGGCCAACGAGGCCACCTGATCCCTATCAACCAAAGTAATGAAAGGGTGTGCTGAAGCCCACGGGGGCTGTTTTTTGCCTTTCTCCAAATCAGAGAAGCACACATAGTATCTAGCCTGAAGGAGGTCCAGCTAGATTACTAGAGTGTTAGAACAAGCCCCATGGGGGGAGGGGGGGGGTGGGGGTTACAAGGATACTTCAGTACTGGCAGTACTTAGATTATTGTGTGTCTTTGTGTATGCACTGCATAAATCACAGGACCCAGATGAGCAATATCAAGTGACCTTCTTTTTTATAGTATTGGTGGCACAGTTTGTCTTTCACTTA
>VOQJ01005351.1:9449-21866 GCA_015052665.1 Apistogramma diplotaenia
TTTATATGTTTATTTGATCGCAGTGAACCAGCTGTGATAAAATAAACATATAAATGAGTAAATCCTTGCAGATTAATATACGTGTCACAGATAATCTTGAGCCTTCTGCAAGAGCTGCATGTGAGGGGATCAAAAACAGGAGGAAATATGTTACTTGAGATGGGGCTCATGGCCTCGTAGTGCACCTCCTCTCACTGCATTTAAATATACATTTAAATATAAACAGCATTCATGTTGTATGTTGCTAAGTTGATTTCTTCTGGCTGCAGTTCATCAGCAGCAGACAAACCAACCCTGACAGAGAGAATTGTGGACGTGTTTAAGAGTTATATTTACATTCCTGAGGAAGGTGAGTGTCCTCATGCAAACACAGATTTGACCTCAGTCAAATACCTGACGTCTTTGAAGCGCTGCAGTAATGTTAAGTCTCCATCATTTTTGCCTTTCAGTCTTCTGTTTTCCACTGAAGCTGGCGGTATCATCTTTTGTCACGTGTGTGGCGATTTATCATGTGAGCTTAAATAGTTTAATTAAAGTCATATATATCACAGTGTCCAGGCTGTTCATGTCTGCTTCCCCCTCAGGTTGCACTCTTGTTAGTTGTCCTGGTGGTCCCCACTCTGCACATTGTTCGTGCTGGCATTGATGAAAATATCGCCTTCTTGTTGCTGAGCTTCGGGATCGTCCTATCAGACGACAGGATGGAGGTTGTCAGAATTGTGACTTTTTACACTTGGTTGCTGGAAGGTATGTGGGCTCTACTTCAAACAAAACGCCAGTGTATTTTTTAAGAGAGACTAATGCAGTTTTTCTCTTGGATCACGCTGTTAGTATGCTACCTCTGTGCGATGACCCTGTCTTGTTTGGTCAGCCTTGTTATGCTCATGAGGTCCATGGTTCTCCACAGGTATGTGCAGTACGTCCCCAGAGACAGTAATCACTGGTTAAAGGAAAATCCATTCTCTTTATCAAACGTTTACTTATTCTGAGTAATGATTATAGGCTGAAATAATCCTCAGCTTCTCAGTGATGTCTGATTGTAATTATTTAAACTTCATTATTTATTTTTCACCAATTAGTTCTGTATATCAGAACAAATACACAACAGTGCACCTGAGAGAGTCTCCAGCTCATCTTTAACTTCCTATCTGAACCCGATGTGTCGCTGGCTTATAATTTGTTTCAGATCAAACCTGAGGGGACTGTACAAGGGAGACATTTACAAGGTTTACAACAGCCAGAAAACCGTGCGTCCATCTGGGCCTGGTGTTGTTTGTTGGATGGGCTTGACGGGATACCAGGCTGCAGTCGTCAGCCTCGGTAAAGCTTGAATAAACTGCAAAACCATCATTGATTTGGATTTTATAAGAATGATGCTGGAAATTTTGAAAAGACATTTTGAAAAGACAAAAAACCCTTTCTCCCATCAGTAGGAACATCTCTCAAAGCCTAATATGCCTACTGCATAGTGCGGGGCTTTGATTTATTCTTTTTTAGGCTGAAGGGCACAAAGAGAAGAGAGAAACTGTGACGAGATGGAAAAACATTTTGCTTTTGGTCTCATTGCTGATTTAATCATGTTAGAAGCGCAGCATCAAATAGCAGAATTGATTCTTCACATTGTCTCAGCACAAAGCGTTTTAACATTAAATGTCTCTGCAGCGATGGCCATCCAGACCGTCGTGTTTTTCATCTGCTTCTTGTTCCTGGTGTTTCTGATCATCATCCCGGTCTTTTACGGCCGGAACATCTTTGTCTTCGAAATCGCAGGCAAGGCCTGGTGAGTCGACAACGATTCCTACGGTTCTTTCTTTTTCCTTTTCCATCCGTGACTGAAAACTCTTTTCATTGTGCTTCTTTGTGACGTCTCAGGCCGGCCTGGGTCACGCTCATATTGGTTACAGGGCTTCAGCACGTGACTGCGAAGTTCGCTTTCATCAAAAAGGAAGCAGGCACGAGAGACCTGAATAACAGGTACGTTTATTCCGGCTCACTTGTTGGAATGCAGTTTAATTCGTTTTTTAAATAATTCTTAATTAGACAGTTTAATTATTTGCAATTGGATTATTTTGTTCATTTGTGTTACATTAATTAAAATGCAGTGCAATTACTGTAAAAACTAAAGAAGTAGGTTCAGTAGATGATGAATACGTTCTCACTGGGAAACAGCCTGTTGATTAGAGACATGCAACTTCCTGTGAGGACACGGAGGTCTTATTTTTTATTTTTTTCTTGGGAATTAACGGACCTCAGAGAGTTGAAATAGTTTTAATGCCTTTTTACATTAATATTTAATGACCCTACATCATTAATTGTATTCCTGCCAGTTTGGATACTGATTTTAAAACATGTATTTAATGGAAAGAAGTATATCAAATTTATATTTGGATTATTTAAAAATAAATGTAAATCAAGCAGAAAGGGTTGAGATTTCCTGACTTTTAGTACCTGTTATGTTCCAACCTCAAATACCACCTTTAAAAGCAACTTTAAAAACCTGAAGCTGCTGCGCATCAGGAGTCAGGAATGACAGCACTTTGAGAAACGCTAAAGATATGATAACTTCTGTTTGCTAATGCAGCTAACTGGCTTTTTGTTTATGATGCCTTTCAGAGAGAGTCTGTTCCTCTTGACGTACCTGCTCTTCCTGATCAACACCTTGCTGGGACTGATTGTTGGCATATGGAGAATAGTAATAACAGCTTTGTACAACATCATCCATCTTGGTCGTATTGATGTCAGTCTCCTGCATCGAACTGCAGAGTCCTATGACCCAGGTACAATTTCTGAATTTCACCATCCTTCAGTACTGAGGAGGATAAACTTAATGTGTGGTCACACTATTACTCATTTTAATAGTTCAGAGTATATTTTTCAAATAAGAAAATGTGTCATTGTGACCTTTGACTCCATTTAGCCTACAGATACTACACCCACTTCCTGAAGGTGGAGGTCAGTCAGTCGCACCCAGTGATGAAGGCTTTCTGTGGGCTGCTGCTGGACATGATGGTTGAGGGTGGAGGAGCTGGACAGAAAATACGAGCTGCAGAGGAAGGTAGAGATCCTGAACCAGACACAGACACAGACACAGACACAGACACAGACACAGGCACACAGACACACACACAGACACACAGGCACACAGGCACACAGGCACACAGGCACACACACACACACACACACACACACACACACACACACACACCAGCTTTTCTTCATTTTAAAGATACTGATTGCTCATGAGGGCACAGACCGAGTCACTGCATTGCTCCTCTGAGGCCGTGGTGCTTATGCAAACTCTAAAAACTTTCATGGATTAAAGATTCATTAAGCCTTTACATCATGACGGGTAAATGAGGAGCTGAACTTGGCGCTAAATCAAAAGTTAGGACGTCAACAAAAGTTAACAACAACCAGGATTTGGAAAATTTGTTCCAGTCAGTTTTACTTTGAAGGACACCACACAAAGAAAATGTTATTTTTCAGGAGCTGGAGAGGTATTTAATGAGTACGGTATTTTAAAAAAAAGCTTTATGGACAGCAGAGGGATTTTGCTGGAATACCATGAATGAGCATGATGGGAACACGGCAGCAGAATTCACTGGCTCTTTTAATGGATCCATGGTTTTAACTCATGTGCTCGGGGCCACTTTCAAATACATCAACATGTTGGGCTCAGCTCCACCTCAGACAAATGAAGCTTTACGTGAAGTGGCACTGTCACTTTAAACTGTCCCAAACAATTAATTATTCAGCATTTCTGCTCATCTTGCTGCCATGCAAACATTTGCATCTTTACTTTGTGGTTGGACAAGTGTAAGATGCATTTGTGTAGCATTCAGCTTGTTAGCCTGTTATCAAAAATCATTTAACAGGAAAACTCGATTGGTAATATTAGCACAGGACTGCAGTGTATTACCATCGGATCCATGCATGAATTCTGTGGTACAGTGACCTTTTCTCTGCATTAGATTATAAGTTGGGGATCCTGAATCTTACATGAATGTGCGCACATTTAAGCATATTCAGCCCCTTAGTTTGCTGTCTTGTTCTGCCCTCAGCCTGCTCCTCCTTCATGCTTTCAGGGATTCAGGAGAATAAACCAAGCAAAGTGACCAGCAGTCATAGGATTCGCACGCGCTGGCAGCTGCTGTACACACTGGTTAACAACCCCTCCTTGCTGGGCTCCAGGAAGCATTTCCAGACACTGCAGATCTCGGACAATGTCCTGAACGGCACCCCCAACCGCACCTCCAAGAAAAGCAGCAAGAGGGAGGCCAGCAAGCCAGCAGCAGAGCCAGAAACGTCCACTGAGACTCCAGAAAGCCAAGAAAAAACTGAATGAGATCACACTAAAGTTATCTGGTGTGATTGAACAAACCTGTGTGTTCTAAATATAACTTCCGCAATGGCCCGCTTATCTTCAGCAATAATCTTTTCCAACTTCATGTAGTCTGAACTAGTTCATGTTTATTTCTCTTAGGTTAGGCAGCAATAACATCTCATTAAGATCACATCCAAAGTACAGACAAGGGATGTGATTTTAACTTGAATATCTCACAGAATCCACTTACACAGCAGTTTGATAGACAGATTTCTATTTGCTACAAATTGGCTAATTAAAACTTCTGAAAGGGCTGTGGAGATGCACTGGAACAAGCCTGACCCCAGGGGACTCTACAATATATTAGACAGGCCTATAATGCAGTTATAGCTTAGAGGCTGGCTGCTGTATCTATTACGGAGGTATTCCAGCAGAGCCGAGATGAACCACATTTACTAAAAAAAACCTTAAAAACATGGACTTTATCAAAATGCAGCTGCAAAAATAAGATCCCACGGGATTCCTACAGAAATATGAATTACAATACAGGCATCAACTCAAACTTTGTAAAGCTATGCTATATACTATTTTTCAATTAGTCCAGGCCTTTTAGTGATTTAATGCTGACTTGCATGACATATAGACTGTGGTGATCAATGTCAGCATCAGAACCGCAGCACAGAGTCAATAAGTGGTCCTAGTTTATTTTTGCCTCGGGCTAATGGAGCCATGTCAGCTCGTACTGATTATATATTATCTGTTCTCAGAGCTTTGGGGGCATTTTTAAAACCATGGATAGATGAATTCATACGTAGACAAACTTCAAAGAAAAAAACAAAATCTCACAAGCTGGAGATACAAAAATATATTTACTTCAGTATAAATGTTGCTTTCTGCTGCAAAATGCACTTGTAATATGTTAATGTGTTGTTAGAAGAGTGGATCCGGCTTTACTTTCATTTAAGCTTTGGCATAATCACTGGTGAATCAGATATGATGATGCAGATTGTCTCATATTTAGATACCTAATTACAGTTTTCTGTTACTTTTACCTTTTATGCTGTTTTACAACATTACAAAGTAACTGCTGAAGATAAATAAAATAGTTACTGTGCTATTAAATTTGTGTTTTTTTTCTTAAACCTCTCTTAAAACTATTTCACAAAATTTTTGACAAAATTCAGTTTTATATGAATTAATTTTGTTGATGACTTTTACTGCTGTAAAACTCCATTCCTGGTGAATACAGGTGACTGCTGTGAATGTCCTGCAGATGCATACTATGTTTTTATGGTATAAAAAAAATAAGAATGTTTGTAATGTAAATGTTCAAGACTGAGCTGATATCATGTTACAGTTAAAGACTGAAGCAGCACAATTTCATAGTCTAGTATCTTTATTTTGAATGCTGTGGAGAGGAAAGAGAACAGCCGGAACAATTATCATTATTTCTTCTGTTCAAACTTTATTGAGGCACATAGGAATAGGACAGTTATAATATTTAAACACTTTGGTAAAAACATACTACTTTCTTTATCACAGGGATACAAAACAGAGAATAGACAAGAAATACTGATCCAAAGTTATTTGAGCCACAACTATTTAAGACACAACATACTGACTCCACAGCATGCAGGTCCTCTAACACAGTGCTCTGGGAAAAACATCAGGACTGACACATGACTCAGCTACAACAGAGCAATAACCCCATATGCACACTCATAAGTGCTGCTGGAGTAGATTTAATTCAAAATATGATTGTCCAATTGTGATAGATTCTATGTAAAGCAACCATTTATTTGGACTCGACACAGTTATCTTAATTGGAAATGTTCACAGTATAACTGAACAAAGAGCTGCAGCACACAAAGTTTTTTATTTTTAATACCATTTAGATTAACATTTAAAATCAGTTATGTGATTTTAAATTTCAGTGTTAAGCCACTACACTCCTAATAAAACCACACACGTTTACTTTAAAGCAGAATATTGGTATATTTGTTACTACTGCCTGCACTATGCACATCACTATGCACTGCAATTCATAAGTGACACAAATGTCCCCTTGTTTTAATGCATCAGCTTCTGTCTTATCAAACCTCGAGTGCGACTGCTGCACTCGTCCTGACACCAGAAGGCTGAATCAGATATTTGTTGTGTGCGCTCCTCTTCCTCTGCTGCCATTAGAAACAGCTCTAACAACAGTTCTCAGCAGAATGAAAACTGAAGGACATATTTGGTTATTAAGGTTAAATATTTCTTGGCATAAACCATGGAATCATGGAAATAATGGCATAGCAGTAATGCAGTGACTGCTCTGAAAAGGCATCTAAACGACCGAGTGCTGGTTATTCACTGTTTGCACTTTGAAATTGTTAATAATTACTGTTACCCACCATAGAAGATGCATGAAATAGAAATAAGCCTTCAAGTTTACTCTGATGGATTTTCTTTCTGTTTTTCTGTCCATCAGGCAACATATTGTGAACAGCATTTAATGGCATCCAGAGTTACTGAAATTAGTCAAGTCCATGTTTTTCCCCTCTTTCTTTCTTATGCTCACTGGTACAGAAATAGATTTTAATAAGAAGTGCATGCACCCCATCAATTTCTATGTGTATTTTGGTGCTGATCAGGATCCAGATCCAGCAGATTTGAAAAGTCTGCAGATGTGGTGAAGGCTTGATTTTTTGCTTTTAGTGAGCCCACGAATTATTAAAGCAGCTTTTGTAAGTTCACCGCAGCCCTGAACTTTACCAGATATAACACAACAGTGCTGAAAATGCAAATTATTGAGTATTACATAGACTTTACCATACAGGCATGTTGGTAGGAAGTCTACAGCGTGCCCACTGACAGCTGTCACATCCTGCCTCCTGCAGGCTCCACACGGGCACCAGCCTGAACAAGACCGAGTATTTCCAGTAGCAAATACACATCTGTACAGACAATCTCCTGTTGTGTTTTCCATGTGTGAAAATGGCTTAGAGCCATTAGCAAAGCAGCTCTTTAGCTGTGCTTGCTTAGTGCTAAGTGATGGTCTCCCATGCATTTACCAGAGACATGAGAGTGATGTTGGTGTTCTCACTAAGAAGGGAAATATGCTCATTTCCCTCATTTTAAATAAATTTTTAACTATATTTGGACAAATATGAAGTTTCAACGACAGCTACTGTTGTGATGCATCCAACGCACTTGCTGTTGTCCTATTTGTTTTACTGCAGTTTTTATCTGCAAAATATCCACCAGCGATCAATAGACGCCTGGCAACTTGCTGCCCATCCATTCACTGAATGCTGCATCAAGCTAGTGATCGTAGTAAAGTCATATTTCTATACAACTGAAGAGAACCAATGGCACAAATAAATAACGCAAAAATAACAGTGTATAAACAAATGGCAAACAATCCTGGATCATACATAATGGAATCCATACATCTAAACTGCATTATTCACAATACTTTGAACCAGGAAATGGTGGTTCAGCTCCAAAGTGGAAGCTTTTTTTAAAATAATTTAAACTTCATTACCACTGATGTCATTGTGTTGTTTTTACTTAGAAAAATGATTTGGTAAGGTTTAGGGGAAGATTAAAGGTTTGGACTAAATTACATGGAGATGAGTTTCACCCATCTAATACATGAATAATGGCCAGAAAAGGAGCAGCAGTATGAAAGTAAGACTATAAATGATACCTTAATTAAAATTAATATTTGTGAAACAAATACAAATACGCTTGAGGATGTAGCTTAGTTGTATGTATCATAATTTTGAGAAGCAGGGGCTGTTAAGAAAGCAAATCATAAGGAGTCACCAGTTACTGATTTGGATATTTGTAGTTACTTGTAATATTCACTGCCTCAGCTCCCAGAGGCAGCCTATCGCTATACTCAGATCCCACCTCAAAGTCATCTAAATTCGTCCTGCACTGAGATAAAGTAAACGAGTCGGTCACCACACTTTCTTCTGTATCGGCCTCTTTCTCCCCATCACCACTCTCTGTCTCGCCTTCCTCCTCGTCCAGCTGGCTGCTGTTAATCCTCTTCTGAGACTCGGTGTGAGGTGCGTAGAGGTTAAAGTTGGTGGTGAGGTGCCTCTCCGTGTGGTACTGGTCTTTGGCCTTCAGGATCAGCTTGTAGGTCTTGCTGCGGTATTTGTACACCAGATGGAAGCACGTAGCTCCGAGCAGAGGCACAGTGGACACAGTCAGGAGGCAGATGCTGACTGAGATGATGATGAGAAGGTTTGGCACCTTCCTTCTGGTGGCGAACAGCACATGGATCTCGCAGTCCTCCCCTCTGTAGGTCAGACAGAGGGAATAGTTGGTGCCAGGTCGTAAACCAGTGAACTGATATGAGTTGACGCCATCCCTGATCTTCGACCATTGCACAGCTGAATGCTTTAGGTCTGCAGTGACGCACAGATACAAGCCATTTGAGTGGAGTTTTTCTGAGCTGTCTGGGACGCCGTCGTTCTCTCTGCTGTCAGTGAGGAAGCTGTCGGAGGTGGCGGCAGCCCTCCCCTCTCTGGGGATGAGAAAAGGATTGAGTCGCACTGTTGCCTCTGTTTCTGACACTCCTAAAGCAATCACACCAAAGTCAAATGTGTATTTGATGTCATTCAGGCTGCCGTTAAAGACGGGGTTCGGAATATATCTCGTGTTAGCTGTCAAGCTACATTTGCTAGAACTTAGTTGTTTTGTTGACTCCTCATAAGACTTGGAAACGATGTCTGCAGTTGGAGGGTAAGTGGGTATGATGCTCATGGTATTTTGTCTCTTTAAATCAGGGACATTCAAAGAATCGACAACAGATGCTTTGTTTGTCGTTTGGTGCGTAGATGGGTTAGTTTTAGTGTAAGCAGGTACTGTGGTCATTTGTTTTTTGGGCGTTGGTGTAGACAATGCCAGTACCTCGACTAAGACGTAGTCCTCCGCTCGTCCGAGCTCATTTGTGGCAGAGCAGCTGTAATTTCCGCCATCTTCCTTTCTGAGGTTTGAAATGAGAAGTGTGCCATTATTAAAGACTTTAGCTGAATTGTGGGATGTTGAAGAGTCCTCATTAGATTCTGCAGAGCCCTCCTCAGAGAACAACAGAATTAGCTCCTGTTTTCGTCTTTTACTGTGAATGTTCCACTGGACCAGTGGCTCTGGGTTTCCTTTGAATTCACAAGTCAAGACCAATTTGCTGCCCTCGTAGAATTGTGTGTTAGCAATATCTGGCTCAGTCTGTACTGTGACATCTGGGCTTGCACACTTTGACTCAGGCAGCTTCCGGATCTCTTGTCCTTTAAGTTTCTTGGGAGTTGCACAGGTGATCGAACTCTGATCGGTGACTGAGATGGTGGTTGTTGAAATCCAAACTCTTAACCAGTCCAGGAAACAGGTACAAGCGAACGGATTGTCATAAATCTGCAAATGTGACAACGATAGCAAACCATCAAACATTCCTTCAGATATGGTCACAAATCTGTTATTGTTGAGCCGGAGAGACTTCAGGTCTTTGAGGTTGGAGAAGGCGTCCCTCGGCAGGCTGACCATCTCATTGTGGTTCATCTTCAGCAGATACAGACCTGTGAGGTTCTGTAGATCCTCCCAAGGAAAGTCCACTATTTTATTGTAGCTGACGTCTAAATTATGCAGATTAACCAAAGGCACGAGGGTCCCTTGTTCAATGGACACAATCTCATTATGTGACATCCACAAAGATGTCAACCTGGTGAGATTATCAAATGTCCCCACTGGTATTACATGGATTTTATTAGCAGAGAGACTAAGTGTTGTAACGTTGAGAGGAAAACCTTCTGGGACTTCAGCCAAGTATTTGTAGGAGCAATCTGCAAAGTGACGGGCATATTTGTCCAAGCAGGTGCAGGGTGCAGGGCAAGTCAGTCTTGTAGGGAAGACTGTGGCGATCCACAAAGTGAAGAAGAGGACGTGTGCTGCTGCCATTTTTCTGCTTCTGTAAAATGGAGTCAAAGTCCATCTATCAGTGAGTGGATTAAACCAGATACACAGTGCCATGAAAAAGTATTTCCCTCTTTCTGATTCCTTAACTTGTTGTATATTTGTCCCACTTAAATATTTCAGATCATCAAACAAAGTTTAATATCAGACCAAGAACATCAGAGTTTATCAAAAAGCAGTTTTTAAATGATGATTTCATTTATTAAAGGAAAAAAGGTATCGAATCCTATGAGTGAAAAAGTAATTTACTGTACTAGTCACACCCAGGCCTGATGAATCACAAAATTCCTTAAATAGAACCTGTCTGAAGTCAAGCAAAGTGAAGCAGGTTAAAAGATCTCAAAAAAGCAACACACCATGCCACAATCTAAAGAAACAGCTGAGAAACAAAGTCACAGACAGCTCTCAGCCTGGAAAGGGTTTCAAAGCCATTTCTAAGGCTTTGGGACTTCTGTGAACCACAGTGAGAGCCTTTATCCACAAATGGAGGAAACTTGGAACCGCTGTGAATCTTCCCAGGAACGTCTGCCTGACTCATCCAGGAGGTCACAACAGAATCCAGAACAGCATCTAATGAACTTCAGGCCTCACTTGTCTCAGTTAAGGTCAGAGTTCATGATTCAACAATAAGAAAGAGACTGGACAGAAATGGCATCTATGGGAGAGCTCCAAGGAGAAAACCACTGCTGACCAAAAACGCACAAAGGCTCGTCTCACATTTGCAAAAAAACATCCTGATGATCCCCGAGACTTTTGGGAAGATATTCAACTTTTTACATCTGGCATAAAACTCACAGGCTTTCATAAAAAGAACATCTGACCAGCAGTTAAAACATGGTGGTGTTAGTGTGATGGTGGCACAACAGTGGCACAGTTATTAGGGGGTCATTACCATTGCACACCGTGCAAAATAGGTTTGGATAGTTTGTTTCACTTAATATATGAAATCACCATTTAAAAACTGCATTTTGTATTCACTTGAGGGTTTTTAGCTTATTATTAAAATTAGTGAGAATATGTGAAACATTTAAGTGTGATAAATATGGATCATTTAAGCACATTTAAAGGAAGAACGAGAACAATTTAAAAGAAAAAAATGTCATGAATGAAAAACTGAAAATGGAGCCTACTGACACAATTTGAGTTTATATAATTTGCACATTATTCACAGAATCTGCAAATCAATCAATAAATGAGTTCCAATGGTGGGATGGCTGCAGAGAGATCTGCCTGCATTAATGAGCGCGTAGAGCGGTCTCCTCTGTCAGTTTGTCAGCATGCAGCCTGGTTGACAACAGACAAACATTTCTCCATAAAATACTAATTTTCTCTGCAATCTGACCATTACGCAATAAAACAGTGAGCTTTGTTTGAGAATTTGACTGAATTTACCCAGAAATGAAAATGAACAACCAAATAACTCAAAAGAAAATGGTGATCTTTAGAATTCACCTATTTTTAATGACGATTTCTTACTGTTAAAACAACAAATAATCAAACAATCAAATAAAGGGAAACAAAAACTCTTGAGAAATCTCAGTTGCCAAAGTTCTATCACCAAAGAACTATCACATTATTTTGTACAAATTAATTCTCTGGATGTTGAGAGAGAAAGCTTTAGCATGCATATGTTTTAAATTTATTTACAATATGATGATAACCTATTATCTTCGTGGTTTTATTGTTATGTCTGCCTGCGCTTTACATACAGTATAACAATATCTATGTGTCCTGGGAAGTTTCCATTTATTTCTGTTTAAATATTTTCATGTAACCCCTCTTCTAAACTAGCATTTTGGTGATTCTTGTGACTGGCCTTAGTTTCATGCCGGCTCTGTATTCGAAGTTAACATGTTACTATCAAAAATTGCAAACAAGGGGCCCTGCGTCGTCTGGAAAAACAGAAGCGAGAAAAAATGGTGCAAACAATCACATTTTTGAAGATGTGCGCTGATAAACTGGCGTGTTTACTTCTAGAAGTGGTGAAGACATGAAGCTGTGTGTTGTGGAGCTGTGTGTTCTGGAGCTGTGTGTTGTGAAGCTGTGTGCTGCGCCGCTGGAAAAAGCCTCTGGTTTCAAACTGCGCAGCAGAGCTCTGTCCTTGGTGCTGAAAAACAAGCCGCGCGTCC
>VOQJ01005353.1:4888-21624 GCA_015052665.1 Apistogramma diplotaenia
TTCAAAAAAAAAAAAAAAAAAAGGCCTGCACACTTCTCAATTCGCCCCTTTTGTGGTAGACAGGCTATAGGTTTCTTGTGGTGGTATGATAGCAGGAAAAAATGATGTCACTCTGGGGTGTGTGCTTATTTGAGGTGCGGTGTGGGCTAAGATGGGTTGGTCCCTAACCATAGGCGATAACCTTTGACAAAATAGTCATTCACACCCCAAAATCAAAGATGAGATTTAAAATTGTATGTGCACGCTATTTTATATGAGCAGGTTCTCGGGTTCTTTCAGCACACTTTTTTTGTATTTCTTATCCTGAGAGAGTGCAGTAAAGAAAATGTTCCTTTCACTTGAATTTTTTTTGCTGTCACTATGATTTTCCCTTCATATGACTCAAAACCTGACCTTAGCTTCGTCAGGTTTGCTGGGGGAGTCCAGACAGACACGGTGTGTCTGCCCTGCAGGCCCAGATGGGGTTTGCTGAGAATGTTCTCACAAGTGGAGCCGACATGGTTTTTAGGAACACCATCAGTAATGAATGGAAATCTCTCAATAAGTCATTAAAGCTACAGAGACATTCATCAGGCAGCCTTTGTCTTCACATATACACTATAAACACAGTTCTGCAGACAAAAAACCTCCAACGTCATTCAGTGCAAATCTTTGTCAGGTGGAAGCTTTGAAAAGATTGGCCCTGAAGCCAATGAAAAAAGTATGCTTGGTCAAGCTTTGATAATTTATATACTTGTCTTTTAAAGGAGTGTTGCACCAGAAATAGAAATAGAAAATCAAGTAATTTAACGCTTTCCCGCACAAACATTTGATAACCTCCCCCGTGCCCTTAGTGATGAGTTTTCGTTAAATATCAGTTCTTTTTTTCAGGGGTAGCACTAGTAAGCTGTATGGTCAGAGATAACCCTCACTAACTTCTGACACACACCCAGTCATTTTGCTCTTGAAGCAAGCCTGAAATATGACAAGACACTGCTCAGTTCACAAAAGAGAAACGGGTTATTCCTAGTAGGCATCCAAGGGGGAAAGAGTTCAAATGCAATAGCAAGGGTGCCACTACAAGAGGAGCAGTTAGTGAAGACTGTGAACCAGCACATTGTATAGCAACATTTGATCAATCCTCTTTCACAGTCAAAGGCCCACAGACCTTGAAGACCTTGCTACAAGAAATAAAAGCAGTTCCCTATGATATTACATATTCAGTTAATGCTGAAATAAGATGATGATGCATGACTGGTTTACTGTTTGCTTCTGTATTTATGCTACTGTGTTATACCACAAAGAATCAACTAGGGACAATGTCTGTTAAGGTAGCTGGACATACTGAAAATCTACAGACACTGCATTAGTTACACTTTATTTAAATGCAACAATGCTTCCAAGTATCATTTCTCTTAAACATGAAAATATAAAATTCAAGCACAGCCTGATAAACCGCAGGTAAGTGAGAATCACTACACACCAGGCAGACTTTTGCAACAGTTTTTTTGTTTTGCTTTTTTTTACAAGAAAACTATAGGGCTGGAAGGAAATGCCACATCCCCCACCCTATTCACACCATGGACACTTAACACCTGAGACAGATTTCAGACTGTATTTTGTACTCACCTACCTCACACCCCTCTCATTTTTACTGGATCTGTAATTTAATACATTTTATTTCTATGTATGTGGAACATGCATTAGTGTTAAAAGCAATGTGTAGTTTAATGTTTTATTTCAGATTTAGGCTATATTTGCTTCTTTTATTACTATTTAAGGGTTTTAAAGTTTTTCCCAGAGACATGCACAGAGTACCGGTAAAGAACTGTAGCTGTGACAATGGAAAGTAAATCTAGTCTAATCTACATCTAACAGTGTGAAATGTTTTAGACCTGCTGAGCTCTGATATCAGGCTGAACTACAACAGGAAATGACGTCAGAGAAAAAAAACGATTTCGCTTCATTTTATTTTATTTTATTTTTTTACTTCAATTGCGCAAATGTTCACCATCGATTAAATGACATAAAACTGGCGAAGAGCGTTTTTTCTCTCTTCTTGTTTAATTTATCTATTTGCGTGGCTGCTGTGACTTGCCTGCTGTTGTAGGATAGCTTCACATACAGCAGCAGCAGCAGCAGGACCCGGAGTCGAGTTGTGCCGGACAGTGAACACATGTCAGTGAACCGAAAAACGTAACACCAGCGCCGAGAGAGGAGGCATAAGCAATATGTCTCGCCACAGAAATGTTCGAGGTTACAACTACGATGAAGGTAGATAACTTGGCAAACGCGGTTCGTATTTAAATGTCGCGGCTAGGCCTCAAACAGCTAAACGCATTAGCTGCTAAGCTAAAGTTTACAGTTGCTCAGTGTAGCTGTAGCGGCTAATGCTAGCTCGGTTAGGTAGTTAAATCACACTGCTGTCGTGTCACTTGGCACCTAGCACAATATGAATTGCTCCACAAAGTAGTATTTACTTGTACTCACGCATGCCTGGGCTTTTAGGATAATGTTATAATGCAAAACTTTGACCTGGGGCGTCCATAGCTAATAAATTTGCTAATGTTTACTCACGTTATTGGTAGATTCTTGGCTAGCTTGCTCACTGCCAATTGTTTTGTTTATGTCATTTATGTCATGTCATATTATACATTCATACCTTCCCAAATTATCGAACCGCGAATTTTCGCTAGTAAATCAAACGTATAGTTAAGTGTTTAGAGAAAATATCCTGGTTTCCAGTGTTCAGTGACATTCCTAAAGTTGCTGACAAAGCAACGCACAGCTGGCTTAAAGGGCTTTTACTCAAATTGTGTACACGAGTGTTTGTGTAAAGTTTGTGCTTTACACAAACACCAAATGTTGGCCTAAACATCTAAATATTGATCATTTTGTTTTAGACTTTGACGATGACGACATGTATGGACACTCTGTGGAGGATGACTGCTGTATTTCACCAGCAACAGGTTGGTTAGGATTGATTCATAGT
Source organism: Apistogramma diplotaenia (assembly GCA_015052665.1). Taxonomy (NCBI): domain Eukaryota; kingdom Metazoa; phylum Chordata; class Actinopteri; order Cichliformes; family Cichlidae; genus Apistogramma; species Apistogramma diplotaenia. Next base: position 7,860 of record VOQJ01005353.1, read on the forward strand.
GAAGCTGGAGCAGCCTAAAATACGTCAGGGTTAGATTAGGCATGCATTGCATGGTCATTTGAGGTTGTTTTTATGTCATCAAAGATAACAATAGCTACTTGTAATTCCATTTCAGGTTAGATGGTATGCAATGATCATTAGCAGTCAGTTGTTAATTAAAGTGTTTTTGGCTTATCTAGCAAATCAGTTCATCTACTCACGTCAAGAAAGACGAGCACCAAGGGAGGAGCCTTTAGAGGAGGAAGAATATGAAGATGAGGCTGTTCCTATGTCCCCTACTGTCAACCACAACCTTAACCCTCTTGATCAAGGTAATATTTGTAAGCTCGTGCAACTATATAGTATTTCAAAATACAGAAATGTTGGAACTTTTTTTTCATAGTTAAAGGTTGTGTACTTTCTTCTGTCCTTTAAGCTGTTCATACTTTTTATTTGTAAATGTGCAAACTGAAGATGCTAACATGAATTCTTAGATTTTTTTTCTTAAGTTCTCTAGATTGTTATTTTTAAAATCTGTAGTTTTTGTATTGATCACTAATGTACTGTTTGTCCCCTTTTTTGCTTGTAGCCAAGCTGTATTCCTGTCTGGACCAAATGCGGACTGTGCTGGGAGATGCTGTTCCTGAGTCAGTCCTCAACCAGGCAGCCATAAAAAATGGATTTGACCCACAGAGGGCACTGGATGCAGTACTGTCTGAAGATGCTAAAAATGCCTTGGTTGCCAAAAGTACAGTTGAAGAGATTGGTGCCGTAGAGAAAGCTAGCCAGGAGAAAGCGCCACTACCACAAAGAACCAAACAAGAGGCTGTGGCTGACAAAGGTACACCTTGAGTGGGTCAAAATAAAATACTTTTATAGGTCAGGAATTGTTACCTCTGACTCTTCCCTTATTCAGTGTAGTAACACATTGGGAGGAAGTTTATTTGTGCCATTTGTAAGGTTGTGCAACAGACTGGGTTTTCTTTCCTAGCATTTCATAGCAATTTCTCCCTCAAAAGCAGCCAACCCAGGGCATTACTACTAGTACTTTAATTATTTATAAATATCTTTCTTTATTGTGTACATGGGAGCTTAGTAGCCAGTAACAATATCACACACATTTTATAGTGATTCAAATGTTTAACAAAGTGCCTTCTTTCTGTTTTTTTTTCTTTTTTTTTACTGTATGTTTCATTTGACATCTGCTCTGTGACCCCCATCACCCACTCCTTTTTGACAACTGCACTTGGCTTTCGTAAGGTAAGGAGCCGTCTTGTCTGCTTCTCACACAGAAATGACACCCAAGGCACATAAATTCAACACAGATGGGCAGAAATATACACATCAACATGCACCGACACCAAGAGCACCCAGCTTATGTGACCTCTTATCTCAACCAAAGGCTGGCATCTGTGCAAAGCAGAATTTTAGCCTTAAAAACCTTAGCCCAGATGTTAGCGGTGGCAGCAGTCTGGCACATCTAATTTCCAAGCATGAGCAAAAGAGTGAGGGGACAGGATTAGCTGATGCACGGCAAGGTTTGGATGCTTCCTCATTCAACAAAGGAGTAAATTCAGCACCATCCATTATGGCAAATCAGAGTAGTCTTTCACTTGGAATGTTGGCCTCATTATCACACACCTCTCCTCCCTCTATCCTTTCCCATTCACTCAGTAATCTGTCACTAAACAACCCCAAGATGACGACTGCAGGTTCTTCTGTGGCTGCTGCTCCTGGATTTGGGAGTCTTAGCTCTTCTTTGCAAAAAAATCAGCTGTCAGTGGCTGTCGGGGCTGGAGGCAAAGCCATGCTGGGTGATTCTAAGGGCAGCCCGTCATTGGCTGACTTAATCCAGAAGCACTCAAATCGAAGCCCAGCTCTCAGTAACTCCCTTCTTACTCCTCAAAGCAGCATACCTTCTGTGACATTTCAGGGAATGGCCGCACCAACTCAAACACTCTCACTGTCCGAGCTTGCTTCCCAGCATCAAAACAGAAGCATTTCCCCTCAATCACAGAGCACTGAAAGACTAGCGAACACTCTCACCTCATCTAAAATAACTAGCAACCCTTCCCCATGTTTGGCTGGAACAGTCTCATTGTCCCAGCTTGCCTTGCAGCATTACAGCAACAGTTCTTTATGTTTCCCCCAACCTTTGAGTTCCGAATCTCCAGAAGATGCTCTGAAACACCCACCTGGTCTTTCTGAGCAGCTGCCTTTGTCACATTTGGCTTCTGAACACAAAAGCAAAACCTCAGCCACCTCAAATGGGTCACAGTATTCCCTCACGTCGCTTCTTTCACCAGCAAAACCAGAGAAGACTGGCATGTCAAAACAAAGTGATAAAGAGTTTGGAGCTAAGTGTGAACTCCACCACAGACCATACCACCAAATCTCCAGACCACCTAAGCCAGGTCAGACTATTGATTTGACCTCACTGATGGCCCAGTCACGTGGAGCAGGCCTCCATCAGCTTGACAGTGGCCTTCCATCACCCACATCTCCAACTGCTTTTACACTGGGGTTGGATGTTTCTGTTTTTGCAAAACCTTCAGTATTTGCAATTACACTGTCTCTTCACACTAGCAGGCGACAGAAGAGGATGAAAAATGTACTGAAGGGAAAAATAAAAGGTCAGAGGCCAGAAAGTGGTTACCAGGCCTCCCTCTCTCAGCCGCAGGACAAATCCAAAGAACAAATTCCCCCACTCACGCCAATTGTACCTTTCTGCTTTGATACCCCTTCTCCTGACGACATTGTGCGCGCTAATCAGCGGAAAGCTTTCACAAGGTAGCCACAAGGAAAGCACTTCAGTTGCATCTTGGTTGGTGCTGGCTTGGCTTGTTTTGACTGAAAAACTCACATCTTTCTCGGCCCCTTTGCTCCTTCAGCTGAACTAAACCTAAAAATGAGGCACTCAGGGTTGCAAGTCTGCACTCATTCAGGTGGAGTAAAGGAACTTTTGGGACCAACAGAATGACACGCTCGCTCACGGGTTTAAAAATAAAGAAAAGAAAATATAAATAACATTATCCAAACTTTTTTTTTAGGTTGAGGAACAAAAGTTAAACATACAGAACAAAGATGAAGTGAAATAGCATAAGAAATAAACTCAGTCATTATGGCAGCTTAATAATCCTAGCTAAGCAAACTTTCAAAGAACAATTTAGTATTTTAGGAACTTTTAGAAAGCTTTTGTTACTACTGTTATTAATGTTCCATCCTTCATTTTAAAACATACTCTTATTTTTGTATGCTTTGTCAGCCAATGGCTTTTTAATTTTTTATGATCATAGCAAAGAGAAAATTCAAGTATAACTCTGGGTGTGACTTTTTTTTTTTTTAGTCTGAGTCATATGAACCCTCAAAAGACAAAAAGGAGGTTGACTTTGTTTGCAGGTGTGTTGCAGCTATTGGAATATGGATCAGTTAACCATTGTACTGGTTTACTGCTGCCTGTGTTTGAGATCATGGGTTTGACTTTTTGGTTTAGAGGACACCTGGAGATTTTCCCATGAGGGAAGAGGAACATACGCACACAGGCACACACAAACATGCACATTTACAGACAAGTGAAGTCTTTTTGGCTGTTAAATATTAAAAAACTGAGTTTCTTTTAGTGAAAGCACTCCGAATAATTGGTTTACTGAATTAGTCAAAGTGAATACCTTCAAGTCTCTAGCAATTGTTTTTAATTTTATGTTGTACACATGGATTTAATTTACCCACGGGTGTGTCTTCACACACTGCCAGAGGTTAATTTTTCTGTTTCGAAATAAAGATAACAAAATTTATGTAATCTGTCTAGGCTTGTCCTTCAGTTTTTGTGACTCTGTGTGTGTGTGTTTAAAATATTTTTTCGGCCTATATTGAACTAATCCTATATAATCATTTAAAAGTACCCTCTTCTAATGTATAATTAAAGCACCAGCACTCTAGGGTGAGCAGTTGGTCACAATATTATTTACGGGTTAAAGCAGAACATTTGTCTGGAAAATGTTTTAGAATGAAAATGACATTGGGTATATGTAGTGATGTCTAAGCAGGCCTAGAAAAAAGCTGATTACCAATTATCTGTTTTTAAAGGGTCACGCTAAAGTGTTTTAAGTCCTCTTTGAATTTTACTCATACTTACTACTTTAGTGTTGTTTTAAGTGTGGGAATTCATGTTGGGAGAAGTGGGGTCAACTTCATGCAGGTGCAGAGAGTAAATTAGACCCCCAGGGTGTCAGCCAGAAAGGAGAGCCTGAGGGAGGTAATAAAGGACAGTTAGTGTTAACAATAGTAAGACAAACATTAGAGGTGAAACAGGTTTTTCAGTGTACAAAAGCATGCAGTCCTTGGAACATGATGTTTGGAAATGATTAGATGCACTGGAGGTTAGGTGGTCTGTTTTGTGAGCAGAGAGGCACTCCAGGGTATTTCTCTGTCATTCTTTATGGAAATCAAGAGATGAACAAATTGTTATTAACAAGTGGATTTGTCCAGCAACCATTTGTCCTTTTGTTAAAGGGGAGCCAGTGTGTGGGTTTGTGCAGGAAGCTGCACTCTTGGAGAAAATGTCAAGCCAAGCACACGTCGACTCTGCACATCAGCCGATAGACTTTCTCTGTGCCTCTTATACACCACCTACGTAGGAAAATCTGATCAAGTCTCTCAACTTTCACAGCTTTGTCAAAGACTGTGGCAGATCAAATCATTTTGTGTCTTTACAGGCTCTGCATTTCTTGCAAGGCATATGTGTTGCACAAACTATGATTTGTTGTGAAGAGGTGCCAACTCTGGAAAATGCTATTGTTCTAACAAGTGGTCAAAAGAAAGCAGATGCACTTGGACTTACATGCGTCAGTATTATGTCTTTGTTGTGGTGCCTGTGAGTAAAATGGAAAAAGTTGCATTCACAGTATAAGAAATTCAAGAGTTGGCTTCTGTGCTGTGTTTGAAGGCAAGATAAATCCTGTATGTCTTTAAATAAAGAAAAGCTTTGTGGCTGGCATGCACAGCAGTTCTCCAAATTGGTTAAGTTAGCAGCTACACTTTGCCAGGAGTTACTGACATGCCCAAAGTGAACATTTCACTGCTACTCCCTTATAATCATGCAAATATATAATGTACTCAATAAACATCACACTTTAAAGAACTACTGCATCTTACTTTATAAATCAAGGAATCTCTGTATGTCTCTCAGGTCTTCATTTACTATGCAATCATTGTCACCAAGTGCATAGCTGAATTTGAGCTTGCTTGAGCACTGTGATGCTACCATTTGTCGGGGAAGTATTTTGCCCCATGAAACTGTTATATACAAGTCTTGTTTTTTTTCTATCAGAGTTTTTTTTAATAGGAAACAAGACAGTAAATATTGCTCAATTTTAAACTTTTCTCAGGGTTCAGACTGTGGCAAGATTTTATTATTAGATTTTTATTGTGTTAGGTGGTGGGCTGTGTATATGCACACGTACATATGCATGCATTTAAGTGCACCTACAGTAGAAAATGTCCTAATAGGTTATTGGAAAAATGCAGTTCAGAAGTTTCTTATGTGCAGTTTATTTGTAAAGTACTCTGACAAAAAAGTGCCACCTTCTTGGACTGCACTCTGTGAGTGTACCTTTATGGTAGTCTGTTTTTCCTTCTGTAGTCTTATTGGGCTTAACTTAGCAGGACATGATTCAGTTCTTCACCTGCTGTAGATTCTGGTTAAAATCGTTCCCAGTAGATTTCCAGAGCAGAGCAAAGACTTCCACCATCAGCTACATTTCAAGGTGGTCGAGTTGGTTTATGTCCAACTACAGGACGTGGAATCAGCTGAATGATTTTGGTCCATCACTACTGCAACCTGGACAGCAACCCAGTTGCTTGGGAGAACGCAGCGTAGCATTTAAAGTAATCCTCAATGCCCTAACTTACTTACCAACCTACCTTTATGATGTGCTGATCTCAAATTTGAGAGAACTACTGTATGTTGTTGAGACACAGCTCAACAACTGCGATAGGTCTGTTTAGTGGTAATATACGTTGCAAACCTAGTGCGTAGATTAGCACAAGGATAGACTGTAATTGTATCTTGCATCTTTATTATGCTAATTCACATATCTGAGAACCGTGTCAGCCTCCGATGACAAGTGAGCTACTTCAATAACAAGAACAGTACTTTGCAAAATACGCAAGAGAACTTTTCTCGCTGATGGTGGATGCAAGAGACATGTTTCACCACTGGAGACAGAAAGACACCGTCAGGTAGCAGGCGTGATCCGGAACCCAAATGTAAACAAATAAATCCAGTAGTTAGTTATGTCATGTGACAGCAAGAGAAACTAGTGGAAGGAAATTACTGATGTGGTTACACAATTTTATTATGTGACAGTATTGTGCAGCTCTTGCAGAGTTGGTTATTAAATATAGTGTTCAGCAGTTATCTTGGACTTAAAATGTATAGGGAAGAAATTGTTTCGGCTGGTTTTGTGTTTACAAGTGCCTTGTGTATGTTCGTACTATTGCACTGTAATGCTGCTGCCGCTGGCGCTTTGGTTAAGTAGATTCACACTTCACATTAGAAATTGTCATCAGTGTCTTGAAAAGAGGGATGGAGAATGCCCTTTATTTACTTGCATTTATAAATGCCCCTGCCTGAAAACCACAAGCATTAATACATTTTATTTTTATATCGTCAGAAATGTTATCGCAAATTTTCTTGAAATATTGTAATATAATTTTGAGGCTATATAATCCAACCCCAAGCATATGGGTATAAATACAACCAATGGCATTGCCCACTATGGCCGTGTTTCAGTGCAAAACTTTACATGCGATTGATGCTTAAATGAGTCGCCAAACATACTGGTACAGACTGTAGTATACTTGAGCGACCTGCCGAGATATATTGGTAACATGCCTGGGCAACTCACCCGAATAGTCCACTTTGTGTGTTGGAAATGCTGGATAAAATGCTTTTCTTCCTCACGTTCCACTAGCCACTTTATGACATTTCACATTTTGATTTCATCCATAAAAATGAAACCGCTGCAGAGGACAATGACCAAACTGCTTTGGGCTGATAGGAAAGCAACAGTTACTCAAATAACCACTTGTTACAACCAAGGTATGCACAAGAGCATTGCTGACCATTAAACCTTGAAGCTGTTGGGGCACAGCAGCAGAGAGCCACACTGGGTGCCACTCCTTTCAGCTAAGAACAGAAATCTGAGGCAATAATTCACATGGGCTCATGAAATTTGGACAGTGTGAGATTGGAATGACATTGCTTGGTCTGAGTCTTGATTGCTGCTGTGACATTTGGGTAGTAGAGTCATGAGAATTTTGGACACACTTGGGGCTTCTTAGTGCCAACTGACTATCATTTAAGTACCACAGCCTACCTGAGTATTGTTACTGACCATGCCCATCCCTTTATGACTGTAGTGCACCTGTTTTCTGAGGTCTGTTTTCAGCAGGATAGCACGGCATGTCACAGAGTTCAAATCATCTCCAACTGGTTTCTTGAACATGAAAATTAGTTCACTTTATGCAAATGGCCTGCACAGTCACCAGATCTCAATCCAATAGAGCACCTTGGGGATGTGGTCGAATGGGGGATTTACGTCATGAATGTACAGCCATCAAATGTCCTGCGAGTATGGACCAAAATCTCAGGAAAATGTTTTGAGCACTTTGTTGACTAGTCTATCACAACTTGACAGTTAGCCATAAAATGAGTCACAATTTATCAAATTAGTTAGGATTATAATGTTTCTCCAAGTGTGAGTTTTTGTTTTGTGCACATGAAGGCAAATAATTTTGTGTCAAAAAGCTCAACAGTAGCAGTAAGTCAGTACAATCTGCAATTGCAATTATGAGTTGAGTATTTTGGGGGAAAAAAAAGATTGTGTGTAACCTTGCAACCATTAAGCGTTCCCAGGCCATACTTGCCCATGCTACCCAAGCCTACTTTGGACTATGAGCAAGAGATATATGATTGAAGCCATAGCGGCCCGGATGACCCAGATTAAAGAGGTTTGCGCTACTGGAACAGGGATATTATATAAATGGACATGAGATTAGAATTGGAAACTGTTGGAATACTACTACACATGTCACCCCTTTCACAAGCATTACATGAAGAGGATATGGGACCCATGGACTCTTTGGCACCTACCATCCAGACGGATATCAAAACAACTAGTAGCTCAGTGTTCCAACGTCCGCAAGAAGCAACTGAGCTAGAGATTAATGAGGTACAGCGCAAATGTTATGGCAAGGGGGAGCCACGATGACAAGTCAGCGGGGAGATGTCATCATGCCTACACTCCGAAATTGGGTACTTAGTCTCAATAACAACTGGTACATTGAATACCAGAGCAGCTGACCTGAAAGATGAGATCATTGCTAAGCTAGAAACCCCCCAAGGCCAATTACCAAGACTATGTGAAGTACCCTTGGAAAGTCTACTAGAAGATGCAAATCCAGCGCTTCAGACAATTACAGAAACCATCACTGAAATCAGTCAGTTGATCTATACCATGGCAACGATGATCCTTGAGATGTTTGGCCATAAGATGAAGAGCCACAAGGAGCAGTACCTTCCATAGACGACTAGAGAGACTAAGATCAAGACAGCACAGAGGATCCTGTTGGCATGAGCAGTATTTAGTCACTGTCGTGTATGAATGTAATGACTCAAAATTAGGTTTTAATAGGAAAACAGAAAAAGGCCACACATTAAGCCTTGAGTGTTTGTATATTTGAGTCCAACCACAGTACAATGTCATTTTAACTCTGAATATAAACCTTGGGATCATCACTATGTTTAGTATGTGGTGATGTTAAAGTTGTCATAGAGACTTGTTTATTTTTCCATTCAAGTCTTTTGCCATTCTTACCATCTCTTGAAGGAGGTGTGCACTCATGTCAGTCATTAAAAACATCACTACCAGATTCCTCAAGCAAGAAACCACCGAACAGAACACTTAAAATAAGTTTTTTTAAGATAAAAGTGTAAACCACAGTGTTCATTACTGTTATAGGTTGTTGAGCTGTAGGTCAGAGAGAGTCTCTTTTATAGATATGTTTTGAACTTAAGTGAGATGTTCAGGTAGCTTCTATGACCAGTTTAACTTCTGAGTAGGTGGGAGCAGAGGATGCTGAGATATATTTTATGAAATCTTCACTTGTGGTACTGACACTGTGGGTCTGTGTGACTCATTCTGAAAGGGGTCAGATCCTACTTGTAGCATTTACCTCCACCAGCAGTCTCATTCACGTCTCCATCAGTTTCTCAAACATGAATGAAGTTTAACTCCCAGATTGTCTCATTGATAGTAGATCCCCAAGTTTAGAGCAGAAAACAGGCAGATGTGCTGCTCTTTATAAAAAAAATCTGTGGATTTTGTTTCATTCTGTTTTGGTTGAAATCATTTTATCTAGTAAACATTGAAACTTTAACAGTTCAGCATTGTACTGTGTGGCACATGCCTTTTTTTCCCAGAAGATATTTTTGTTACAGCACAAATCTGAGATAATCTTTTAAATGGGCACATTGGCTCCGATTCAGAAGTGCTATGTGACTCCCTTCAGATACCCCCTTCCCCCTCAAATACTTTGAAATATGCTGAACATAATTTATATCTTTTATAGCCTGTAGCGGCCTCAAGTGGTTGGTACACTCCTTTCCACCCCCGCACCCCTCACCTTTCTTTTGTCTGCAGTGCATTTGTGTGTTTAGACAGGGGAGGGCAGGTTGATTTGCATATCCTGGGTGAACTCCCTTTATTTTGTCATGAATAAGATGACTCACTGGCTCATTGAGTCACTGTAAGGGTCCCCTATAATCGAGAAATCCTGGATAGAAGGATGCCATGTGTTTACTTACCAGGGTAAAGATCCTGCTCTGAGCCTCGGAGCTATATCGCTCTGAATTATTTTTCTCATGTTACCAACCTGTTTGCTAAAGTGTTACAGTGCTTTGGCAAAGCAGCGTGCCCAGTTAAAACTGGGTTGATGTTGGAGGAGTACAGCAGAACAGTGTCTCTTTGTTTTGTTTTGTATTTTTTAAACCCAAATGAAAAAGAAAGAAGCCCTCACATACTTTGGGGTTTATGTTGTATTTTGTTAGACAGTGTATTGGTAATCATCTTTTTTCTAGGCCTGCTTACTTGCTCCAATGAAGCCATATTTAGAAGCTGATGTTGCTGTGACTATTATGTTAAAGTAATTTAAACCACATATTGAACTGGAATAAGTAAAATGGCAAAATGGCAAATGAAATTGCCGTAGGAAATTGATGTTGGTTGAAAGCCTGTGCATTGAAAGGGCTTCACGGATCTGTTAGTAACATGTAGGCACTAATCCAACCCCCCTCTATACAATTATGAATGTTGGCCTTTTTTTTTCTTTGCATGGGAGACTTTTAGATTTGCATTTGTAGATGCAGTGACAGACTGTGTTTTCTGTCATTGGTTGTCTGAAGTGTTCCTGTGTACATGCAGTGATTTGAAGTATAGAATTGTATTTTCTTTTTCAATTCATTTAAATTTTTTTAATGTAGCGTTGCCTGAGGGACATGAAGTCCAGTCATTCACTCTTGGTTTTCATAAGTTTATGTTGCCCACATTACCAGGTGAGCTGTGAATTTTTTATGCCCTTCCCCCGCCCCATTTTTGCAGTAGACCGTAATAACATGGGGTGAGTCTGCAAAGATTTGCATAGCATCTATGCACTACTATGCTAACACCTTTTTTACTCGAAGGTCATAGCTTTTCACTTAAGGTTTAGGGAGCATTTCTCACTTTGACCTTTTGGTATCTTGTCTGTACTGACTTCCAAGTAAACGTAACTTTTAAATGATTTGCAGATGACTGCATTCTGTTTCTATCTACATTTTACAGAAGCTTCCAACTCCTTTAAAAACAGAATTGTAAGTGAGGTTCAAGTGATCTGATGTCCTGTTGACACAGGTGGTAGAAACCTCTATGTCACTGAGCAAGGACAAGAAAAGCCCCCAGCTGCACGATGAGCCGAAATTCCCCACAGAGTACTTTTTTCCATCTCAGGTTGCTGCTTACTGCAGGTCCGATGAAATTGAAAGAGTAGATTTCAGTGATAATGGTGTTTTTAGTTAATAATTGCTGTAATTTAATAGATGTGGGTTTTTTAAGCTTTTTTTTGTAGATTAGATTTATCTCCTAGTTCTTAAGCATGGGTTGCTGTTTCTAGCTGTCAGTTGCATCAAGTTCTGCTTTGGTTGTCCCCTTTTTCCACATTTAAACCGATATGGATAAGTGTGTGGGAATGAACAGTATGCAAATGCCATTACTTTAAAAAAAAAAAAGGCCTCACCAAAGTGTTGTGAGCTGACTTGTGCAGCAGTGTTTGAGTGAAAGGGACTTTTTCTCTAATGCAGAGCAAGTCATTCAGAGAGTGTTTGGTTAGAGAAAGTCCATTAATATTCTGTTGAATCACACCTCTTTCCTCTCATTTTCCCTCAGGGTATTTTTTATGATTAACAAAATGCATGAACATTATCAAAAGTTTTATTATTTTCATAAAATACAAACTTAACTAAAGCTACAAGATGAAGACCTATTCATTGCTTTATAGCTCCAACACATTTTGGATGACAAATGCATAAAATGAGGGCATTGTGTGGGAGTCAGTCCTGTTTTGACACAGACCAAAAACATAAAAGGAAGTGTAAGGAAATATGAAGGAACATAAAATTAAAACTAATGAAAGTTAGTTTTATCACAGGCTTCAATTTTTCCACATTGTGGCTATTCAGCCGTTCTGTTGTGCATATACGGACGTTTGTTTTAATCAGTTGTGTGCGTGTGTGATAATAGATGCATTCACTTTCAGTCCTGCACTTGCTGAGGTGAGACTTTTTCAAAAGATTCATTCTGCGAAATGCTGTGTCACACTGATCTATTTACGTGGAGATGGGAGGCAACGGCCACTTCTGAAATTAACCCTTTCTGAACGAGGATGTCAGTGCCGCGCACAGACACAGAAAATGTGCAGTAGGCTTGGCTGTGCAGCCCAGTCTAAATGAATCAGAAACTGGTTGCTATGACTGGAATGGGTGGCCATTCGGGACTGGGATGACAGAGCAATGACCTCAACAAGTCTCACTGGTGCATAATATGAACTAGCAATCAGATAGATACGAGGCTCAGAGTGCAACTTATTGCAATCTGCACTCTTACTGCTCACAAGAATATGCCAACGTGCTACTATAACCAGTAAAATAGTCATTACTGGAATCTGTTGGACAGCCGTGGAGTGTACATGGTTTAATCAGATACCTGGTTGTTTAGAGTGTTGTAAAACATTATCTACTTAATACTATATCTATATATTTTTTTCTATTTGCTACATTCACTGAAAGCTACAAACTGATTGATTGTTGAAAGACTGCATCTGAAATGTGCTTTCATTTAGCTAATCTTTAAACAGTAACCTTGATCTTAGAGCATGGCCAGAAAAATCTAGATGTAAGCGACCACAGTGGAAAAACCTTTTCTGGCTTATCTTCTCGGAGAAAGTGCTGTTTTACTCCTCGTGAAGAAAGTGAGAGTTATGAAGGCCTTTGTTTGCTTTCTTGTTTCTTATTCTCTTAGCTAAAAGCAGAGACGCATCTCACAATAAACTGGACTCTGAAGTGTTACCCAAAGTGGCCCGCATGACCGTCTCTGGCAAGAAGCAGACCATGGGTTTTGATGTTCCCAGGTATCTAAATAAAACTCCGTTCTCCTGTTCAGATTGTTCTCTTTAAGAGTTAAAATAGGTTATTTAACTGTGATAAAATCTTGGAAAGATTCATAATCAAATTTCAATTTCTCTCCACAGCACAGGGGAGAACGGTGTAGTCGTCGCTGCTACAGAAGCTGCCTCCAAACGCCCCGAGACCCCATCTAAAGGGTCCAACGGGGACGAGCACATCACAGTTCCCACCTCGGGTCGTTCATCTGGGAAGGCACGGCAGGCTATCAATATCAAGGCTGAGCTGGAGAAGAGACAAGGGGGCAAGCCTCTGTTAAATTTGGTAGTTATAGGTAGGCTGAAAAGATGCAAAACTGCTCAATGAGACACTTAGAGTTTAGCATGTTAAAGGATCTGCACGCTTAGTGATGCGCACCTCCATCCTCATGAAGCTATTTTGTACTTAGCCTACCACGAATACATTAGATGGATGCATGCAAGTACTGCTTTGTTTATTGAGCACTTCTATAATGCTTTAGGCCATTTTTTAGAAGGCGTGAAAACAGTTTAGAAGTTAAAGTTGAGAAAGATGAGCAGTTATAGTGCTTCAAAATTTGGGAATGTTGTGCAATCAATAACTTTTTTTTTTAATCGCTGACCTGGTTTTCCCCCCATTTTCTAGAAGTGGTATTCAGTGTCTGATATTGCAATTTACTGTTGGGGAGCTAATCATATTGAAGATTGCATCTTGTTGTCCTTGTTTGGTTGTGCCTTTGTCACCGTTGGTAGTAAAAAGAGTTGAGCTAGTTGCTCAGTCATATTTTTTCATTCTCAGTTACAGCAGAAAAAGTGACTTGGTAGTTTCAGAAGTGCACATGATTGTAGTTTCCCACAGCCTATGAAACCTTTCGTTTTACCACGGTCCTTCCTCCTATCTCTTAACACCCCCAACACCACCACCCAGATCCTTCTTCCCATTTTTTTCTCCCCCCCCCCCCCCCCCCCCCTCCCCCCTTTCTTCTTTCTTTCCTTTCTTCCTCTTTCTCTTCTCTTCCCTTTTTTTTCTTTTTTTCTTTTTCTTTCCTCCCCC
>VOQJ01005353.1:21644-48141 GCA_015052665.1 Apistogramma diplotaenia
TATAATTTCCCCCCCCCCGCTGAACCCTCCCTTTTTCCCCCCCCCCTCCCCCCTCTTCCTAAACCCCCCCCCCCCCCCCCCCCCCCCCTCTTTCCCACTTTTTTTCCCCCCCCCCCCCCCCCTTCTTGTGCAATTCTGCTTATTTCCTTCTCCCATCTGTGGTTTCCCTCTGCTGTTTTATCATTTTCTCTCCTCCCACCTGTCTTATCATTCTTAGCACATTCTTCCTCTTTTCCTTATCTAGCTATCGCTCCCTCCATTCCTCCTTAACACCCCCCGCCCTTAGAGCCCATTTTCTGCTTGAATAGCTTTCTCCCTTAACTCAGTGGCATCATTACAGTGTTATTTCTCTACAGGTCATGTGGATGCGGGTAAGAGCACACTGATGGGCCACCTGTTATATCTGCTCGGCAATGTCAACAAGCGCACCATGCACAAGTATGAGCAGGAGTCGAAGAAGGCAGGAAAAGCCTCCTTCGCTTATGCTTGGGTTCTGGATGAAACGGGCGAGGAGAGAGACAGGTATTTTCTTTTGATCATGAAAGGTGCATGAAAAAACTAAATGTACATGCACAGTTATTACATAATAACAGCAAACTAATAATTGCAGAGAGAATGATATATTTATATTACATAATGTAATGCTGAGTTGCTGGTGTTATTTTACCGGTGCAGTGGGTCAGTCTTTGGATGGGACCTGGGGATAATGGCTTATTACAAAAACAATATTTTTCCTACATGACATGGACTATTGATTTCTGATAAATGACATTTATTATGAAGAAATATCTTAAAGATCTGTCCCCGCTTGCACGCTGTTGTTGTTGTTAAGAGTGAAACGGAAGCAAAATACGGCAGAAACAGAAAGTGACTTGGGTGGGAATCTAACTTATCACCATGTTCTGTAGCCAGTGCGTAATGCTTGGGAGCCTCGCCCACTAGCAGACGTGCAGTTACACAGGAAATGACCTGGACTTTAAATCTGTAGTCCCTAATAAGGTCTTCCAGCTACTCAGCACATCGTTAACAAGACTGTTTCCAGAAGTTTCTGTCTTACATTCAAGTGTATCAAATGGTTACATTTATTTATTTAAATTATTTTGTGTGTGTGTGCTCCCAGAGGTGTTACAATGGATGTGGGCATGACTAAGTTTGAGACAAACTCTAAAGTGGTGACACTGATGGATGCACCAGGACACAAAGACTTCATCCCCAACATGATCACAGGAGCTGCGCAGGTATAAGAGATCTCGCTCGATGTCAGCGTGCTGCTGTGTAATATCAGAACGTTCACAGTTTACGAATGATTGAAACGGACGTGTTTGATGAAATTTCAGTCACAAGAATACGAAATCAGACCTCACAATAACAGGGTACAGATGAAACAAAAAGGTAGAAATAATAAAGTTAGAAAGCTACATGTATATAGAGTTCAGTGATCAGAGACTCAGAAAAGTGGCAGATTTCATGTATGAGGTGAATAATAAATAAAAAAAATAAAAATGTGTGTGTATTACAGGACATTCATATTCATCTTAATCTAAAATAGTATCATTAAATTCTTCCAAGTCATCTGAATACTGGTTAGCTGCAAATATGGCCGAACCATTTAAAAGAATCACAACTGATGCTAAAATATTTCTCTGACTCTGCAAAGCTCTCGATGGCTCTCTAAAATGGTTGCTTTCCCTCCTTCCGAACACAGACATCTTGAAATAACTTTAGTGGTTTTGGGTGTTGGTATCATAAGGTGTTTTTGCAGGCATGGGTGTGCTTGTCTGTCTCTGCTTTGGGAAACTCGTGTAATTTCTCTTTTTACCATATGACTGTCCTCGCATTTACCTCTTCGTGTAGTGACTAAGGGGTTTTGCTGTAAGCAAATCAAGGTGACTGTTTGTCATGTACTTAAGAGGATATTTTTCAGTCTCTTTTCTCTAGCAAAGCGCAAATTTATAAATCAAAAGAGGGGAATTGCAGCATTTCTACAATCCCACCAGTTTAGTATACTTACTAAATCTTTTAATACTACATTATGAAATATTTTGTCATAGAAGAATAGGGACATTTGGTGTAACCAATATCAGTTGAATCTGGAAAAGGTTTCCCCTTCAGCATCAACAGATTTATCCATGTTGTTACTCACTTTACTAAACTTTAGAGGGGAACATCCAGTTGTGTAGAACATTACTGTATAAGAGGGAAATATTGGCACAGAAGCATTTTCATATGATGATAGTAGTTGTAACCAGTCACCTCCCTCTCATTGTGGCACTAAAATGGACTTCTTGACTTTTTTTTAAACAGTGAATTATCAGAAAACAGTTGAAAACATCCAGGGTCAAGCTGGGGCAGTTTTGTTATTGAAATTGTGATATATATCCTGATGTCGATGCTCAGCGTTGGTTATAGGAAAAAACAAACAGGATTTTGGGTTTAGATTATGACATTTGGAGTGGGTGGAAAATTGATGTGACTGCAGATTTTCAGAGGTTAAATGTGTTTTCCAGTCCTGAGAATTTCCCGAGCAAATCTTCTGAAGCTGTAAAGGCAAAAAAAAAAAATGCTGGGAAAAAAGAACCCGAAGTAAAGAAGTAAAAAAAGTGGAAAGTTTCTTTGAGGGCCTGTAACTTGGAAAATATTTGCAGCATGAAAGTAGAATTATACAAGGTGCTATCAAATAGTCAAAAATAACTATGCTAAAAAACCAGTGTTACAGCTATCATTGATGTTGATGCCTGCTCTGTTCTGTGCAGGCTCCCTCTGACACTGACTTATCACCTGTGTGTAGAAAGGCACAAAGGGCTCAGAGAAGAGCCATGTTTCTAAATTACTGCAGGGGGGAAAAATAAAAAACAAAAACCAACCAAAAAATTTAAGGAAGTTTATGTGCATATATATCAGCAGGACCTGCTCTTAGTGTTGCTAATGTGTTCTAATGTTGGAAATGTCAGCAACAGTTCGCCACATTACAAACAATTTATTTCGGAAGGTGTGTGACTGTGATGATTTGCGTGCGTGCGGTTCTCATTCCCTCCTCTCTCTGCAGGCTGATGTGGCCGTGCTTGTGGTGGATGCCAGCAGAGGAGAGTTTGAGGCAGGCTTCGAGGCAGGTGGTCAGACCAGAGAGCATGCCTTGCTGGTGCGTTCGCTGGGTGTCACTCAGCTGGCTGTAGCTGTGAACAAGATGGACCAGGTCAGACCTTCTTTGCAGCATAATGATGCACTGTGGAGACATTTTAAGAACACCGTGTTTTACAAAAAAAAACAAAACACCTGCACTGATGATCAAATTTAACATTCACAAACACAATAGGCATACATTTTCATAACTTAAATTGTGTCAATGTGCCAATAACTCTCAGGCTTTTTGAGGGCTTTAGAAAAACAGATTTTGGATGCACGTGAGTCCAAATGGCAGTGATTTCAAACAACTGTCGGTTTGTCCAGCACTGGCTGCAGCCGTGAGATCCTGCTAAGCATGTCCTTTGATGCAAAACGAAATCTTCAAGAACTGCAGAGTGTCATCGTGGGTGCACGTATCTGCAGTCAGGAGGGGATTCCACAAATTTGACCTAAATGGGAACATTACAAGAAGAACATTACAGAGAAATCCAGATTAGCGACAAACACTCGAGGAAAGAGCAGGCCTTTTGGAAAAATGAGGCCTAGATAGACAAATCAAAGAGTTGATTTGACAGAATAACTGCAGAAGCATGTCATGGAAATCTTCCTCTTTGTGCCGCTGCTCCAGGTACTAGGAAACGTGCGACTATAAATTCTACATAAAAAAAAAAAGTTTTTGAAGATCAGTCTGACAGCTGAGGCTGAACCACAGGTGGAACAGAAAAATGGACTCATCTAATCTAAGAAATAGCCCAGTCAAAGGTAGATTTTCAATCTGATTGCAAAGTGTGATGTGCAGTAACCATTACACGCAAATTTAAAATAAAAAAAAAATCAAACATCTGTCATCTGAAAGAGTTGTAGAAAAGTGGGCAGATATTTCAGCCACTCATTGGCAGAATAGTGGGCAGCTGTCAGAATGCCTTCCTTCAGCTTAAGCATTTCTAACCTGTGAGACTGTGGGTGTGCTTGACCTTCTCCACAGAGTAGCAGTGAATCAGCTGATATCTTTCCTCTACTCAAAGATAGAAACTTTTCCTTGATGACTGTTTGAGTGTGCTGGCTTTATCTGCAGGTGTTGTGTCAACCAGGTTACGCTCTGAAAAAATCCACGGGATTTATCCAAGGACTGCATATGCTGTCAAGTTCACATGTTGTGTGCTGCCGTCTAAAAACGTTACTCTATTGTTTATAAAATTTCTGAATGTTGAATATATTAACAGGAGAGAAATTGCATGTGTGTGTGTGGGAGAGGTTTTTATTTTGTTTTCTATAACCACGGTCATGTTGGTGACATGTTTCCATATCAAAGTAGTGTTGAAGAGGAAACTTTGTTTCTCCTTTTTTTTCCTGTCTGTGCATTTACACATCAGGTAAACTGGCAGCAGCAGCGTTTCCAAGAAATCGTCTCAAAACTTGGCCATTTTCTCAAGCAGGCAGGGTTCAAGGTGAGCGGGCACAAAGGCTTTTGATGTAGTTCTGCATCTATGTAAATATTTCCCCTGTCTGTTTGATTCTGTTTATCTGTTCTTCCAGGAGTCTGATGTTTTCTACATCCCCACCAGTGGCCTGTCAGGAGAAAACCTTGCCACCAGGAGCTCAGTGTCGCAGCTTACCTCTTGGTACTCTGGGCCGAGCCTGCTGGAGCAGATTGGTAAAGCACACTGGCACGTCTCAAGCTGCCAAAGGCGTTTATTGCCTTTTGACTCAAACTGCATTTTCACTCTCTCTTCTTTTCTAAATGTGTGATCTGACATGAATCCTTTTATTTCTTGAAAACATTGTTTGCACTGCCCGCGCTCTGCTGTAGTTATAGGATGGTATCCATTCACACCTGTGGGCAGCTTGGAATCACCAGTTGACACAACGCCACTAACTGCATGTCTGTGGGACTGCGTAGAGAAAACACACACACGCACACACCGGGAGAACATTTACTATTAAATAATTAAAACCTTTTTTTTTTTATTGAAAGATTAAAATAATCTTGAGACTGAAATCATTCTTTTTGTAGAGCAAGTTTTCCCCTGAGAGAAAGTAAACAGTCATTTAGAAGTCACTGTTAGATCTGGAGTATCAGTGTATCAGCTGCAGTTATATTTTTGGTAAAATAAATGTTCTGCTTTGCAGTTCTGCTGTTGCCCTTCTTGACGTTATGCAGAAAGAATAATTAGTCATACTTTCTTATGCAAATACTGCAGTGGTGCAGCTTGAAATGGATCTAGCTGTTACCTAATGCAAAGAAACACTATAATGCCATTTAAAGAGTTAGGGGTATTTACTGACTCTTTGTATTTACTTTGATAGGCCTCAGTCCCAGAGCAACCAGTGGTTGCTAGGGAAAAACGTGTATTTCCCAAAACAGTAGGCAAGTGGTTGCTGGAAGGTTCTAGGTGCCGTACTGAAAACCACCCTTCAGATTGCTGTTGCCCATACTTTGCATGGAAGACAGTGACCTGTGTGAAAACTCTCCCACCTACGTACTGTAAACTATGAAGACCCTTCACATTAAAAGCTGCACCTTACCATTCGCAAGCAACATATTACAAAATACACAACTTTAACTTTATAGGTAAATGCCTTCTGTTTCTGGTTTGTGTCACACTTTTTCAAGGTTTTACTGCCAGTCGATAGTTCATGAGTCTTTTCAGTCATGAACTCTTCCTTGGGCGACCGCAATAACTTGCTAGCAGCCAAAGCAATTGCACAATAGTAAATATTTGCTGGCATTATGTAAACGAAAGCTGTTTTTTTAACTACGCAGTCCTGCAGTTAGGTTGAGTATATTTGAGGATCTCTTTTTGTGTTTGAAATGATTAAAGCCGGGGAGTCAAAGGCTACGCTGAGTAAAATGCTATTTGTTTTTTTCTAATTAGCTTCAATATTGATGGCACTGAATGTAGATAATCTAGTTAGCTCCATGCTGCGCAGCTGCAGCTGCAGCAGTGCATGCTTGTTTTGAATATATTTTTCTCCAAAAAGATGCAAAATCCATACACTGACTGACAAACTAGCGATTGAATGTTGAAAACAGACCATGACTAGAATACCACCTGAAAATGATTCACTGCAGCGCTGTATGACTTCTGACTCTCATGAGACGAAATATGAATTAAATTTCTTTAGAAATGGAAGTAGTGTATTAAGTGCTGTGATTGGCAAAATGATAAACATCTGGACTCCGCTCAGTAACAGAGAAGATGATTCACCACCAATGGTCACTAGACAACTCATTATTTACCAGCATTTACTGCTGCTCGTTGTTTACTTCCTCTTTGTTTTTTCCCCCCCACTGAAGATGCTTTCAAAGCCCCCCAGAGGTCTGTAGACAAACCTTTCAGGCTGTGCGTCTCCGATGTGTTTAAAGGTAAAATTCAAAATGAGCATGGTCTCATTTTCTTGACGTCCCTTTTCATTTCCTCAATTTTACTTTGATTTCCGAGAGTTTGCTGATGTTGCACTTTCTTTTCCCAGACCAGGGTTCAGGCTTCTGTGTTACAGGGAAGATCGAGGCTGGTTATATTCAGACAGGAGACAAAATACTGGCAATGCCTCCCAATGAAACCTGCACTGTCAAAGGTATGCACTGATGTGCTCTTTCTGCTAGGCTTTTTTCTTTGTTTAACTGAAATGTCATCAGGTCAAATATAAAATCCTCATGAGGCTGCTTTTTTTTTACTGTGTTTGTACTAGCAAATGAGCGTAATTATTTTTGATCTCAAAGACTGTTACTCATAGTTTGACATTAATACAGCAAAGCATCACTGAACACCCACTGCACAGGTGGAAAGTTTTTTTTTTTTGACACGCATACAGTGGATTTCTGTAACCTCAAAGAAAACACTTTGATAGCATCTCACAGAACAGGAGTTCTGACTATAATAAAAGCAGAAAAATGCATGTAGATGATGCTAAATCACAGAAAAGAAACTTAAGCCTGAAGTCTGCTTGTAAGTGGGACTTTTTTCATCGGCTAATGTGGATGGCGGTACAGTTATGTGGTAAACACTACCACCTTGTGGCAAGTGGGGTACTAACATTGCCTCTGCACTGCAGGAATTACTCTGCATGATGAGGCTCTGGACTGGGCTGCAGCGGGAGACCATGTCAGCCTAACACTCACTGGCATGGACATCATTAAGATCAAGTAAACAATTCCCTTATAATGGTTTTATTACTGAGTACTAAATGTGTTAAATCATAATTGGCCTGCATTTTTATGTGCTAATATAAAACTGAACAAACAGTTTGAATATTTAAGAATAACAGCTGTAATTTACAGCTAGTACTATTTTTTTTATAGAGCATGCAAGTACTGAGGTCTGCTTTGCTCTCACAGCACTAGACATTAGTGTTTTGCTTAAACACAGGTTGTACTTTGTTTTTATTTTTGGGATGTACTTTTAAAACACATTATTCTAACTACTTCCTTCCAGTGTGGGCTGTGTGTTCTGTGATCCCAAAGAACCTATTCGAGTCTGCACTCGGTTCAGAGCCCGAGTCCTCATTTTCAATATCGAGGTCCCCATCACACAAGGCTTTCCCGTAAGTGCCAGCAAAGCTCTGCTTGTACACACAGACACACCTCAACAATTCTGCCAAGACTTTAGTTATTGCAGTTGCATGTTATTTGAAACAGCTCTTTGTACAGTTGAATGCCCTTTAACTGTGGAAATGTGTGCTTGGTGTAGGTGCTGTTGCACTACCAGACAGTCAGCGAACCGGCCACCATTAGGAAGCTAGTTAGTGTTCTACAGAAGAGCAGCGGGGAGGTCCTGAAGAAGAAACCAAAGTGAGTTTTGGAAATTATTTCTTTCTGTCATGAATATGCATATGATTTGTTTCTGTTTCCTTAGTTTAAGGACACTCTGCAGCGCTGAACTTGGAAACAGTGAATAGCCTTCAAAATAAAATGTTCAACTACTGCCTTACAGTGCCTTAATGTCAGTGTGTGGGAAGGTGTAGTGTGGTTAAGTTAAGTAGGCCATTTTGTTTCTATACAATTTGCATATTTATTGTAGATGCAAATACACTGCTCAAAAAAAAATCATCACAACATAACACAAAGCCAGTTAAAGTATGAACCGTATGAACCATTGTGTGTCAGTTTCACCTGTTTTGGTGCAAACGAAAGCAACAAGACAGCTGCAAAAGGTAGTTTTGCAGCATGTGGCCACAGATCATTGCTCTCTCCTTACCCCTCTTTACTGATTGCGTAGTTTTGCTTCTATCTAGTATACTTAGTCATTACTGCTAGCATGAAATGGTACCTGCAGCCTATTCAGGTTGCACAGGTAGTCCAGCTCCTCCAGGATGGCACGTCCATATATGTCAGTCAAAGAAGGTTTTGCTGTTTCCTGGCACAGTCTCAGGAGTGTTGAGGAGATGCCAGGAGATGTGCAGGCTCACAAAAGGGCATCAACCCAGCAGCAGGGCTGGTACCTGCTTGTTTGTGTGAGGAGGAACAGCAGAAGAAGCACTGCCAGAGTCCTACAGACTGATGTGCAGTGGGCTACCTGTGGGGAATTTACTGACCAGACTGTCACAGGAACCGAAACACTCGATGAGCGTGGCATGGAGGGCGTCCTTGCCTCTCCAGTCCACCTGTTGTCACTTTGATTTGTGCCAACTGGACAGATTGATATCCCTGGACTGACTTTGTGATGATCGATTCTTCCTGTAGTGCCTTTAAGCAGTGTATTAAACACCTTTCTTAATTATGAGTTCTTATTCCAAATGAAACGATTCCAGAAAATCAAATTCTCAGTAGAAAATTCAAGTGAAGTTCATGTTGCTTCTTGTGTCTGTCTTGCTGTTAAGGTGTCTGAGTAAGGGTATGAATGCTATTGTGGAGATCCAGACCCAGAGGCCCGTGTCATTAGAGCTGTACAAAGACTATAAGGAGCTGGGCCGCTTCATGCTGCGATATGTTGGCTCCACTATTGCTGCAGGGGTTGTCACTGAGGTAATGGACAATGTTAATACAGAACATGGATCCTGTGGGAAAATGGGTTGCTTTTTCCTGTTTGATAGTGTACCCTTATTCCATTAAATGTTTCATTTCTGCAGATCAAAGAATGAAGACCGCTTCCATCGACACGCAGTCAACTAGCCGGACCTTCCTCTGGAGACTACACGCAGCCAGAGAAAAAGTGCAATTCAAAGCGATCAAAGAGATGCCGCTCATGGAGTCGGAGCATCTCGTTCATCCATCCATTTATCCAGTGGGCGGAGCAGCCGCTCCACCTGTCTGCTCTGAACACCGCTAACGGCACAGATACAACCATGTGGCACGATGCCCCAAAACAAACTCTCAACGCCTCCGTCAGCTCTCACATCTCAACTTTAGTGTTGCTGAGCAGCCTCCGCGGCTCCCGCGCACTTCACCTTTATCTGTCAGTAAATTGGTTTAATCAAGTGGGATTAATGCTTGTTTGAGACTCTGGAAGACAATCCTACCACGCCGAGCTTTTCACAGTGATTCATTTAACTGTGTTCTCTTTGAAGGAGCTGTAATTAATCGGATAACACTGATTTTTATTTAAGGGGTGAAAGAACAAGTCCATTTTTCTTTCTTGCTTTTACGTGTGAGGGGTGAGCACCCAGTTTACAGTGCTACTGTTTCCTTGATGAGGTTTTTCTAATCAAAACTAAAATGTAAAAGCATCGAAGAATGTTAATGTTATGTTATGTGGGACTCAAAAGGGCAGAAGTATTAGTATATTTTTTTTAACTGGGGCTATGTTTTCATTTTAATTTAAATAAGTGACAGGACGAGGTCTAAAGAATTCAAATGTTTACTCTAACCAGGGTAGAGTCGTTTAAGAACAAAAAATCGAAACCGTCATTTCCACCTGGAAATCGATTTTAATCATTTATGTTAAAATGATGAAATAATTTGCTTCTGCAAAGCAGGAAGAGAAGAACTAATCTGGGTTTTGTTTTCAAACAGAGGCTCACCTGAGTGCAGTGTAAGGTCAGAGAGCTGTATTTCTGTGCAAAGAAAATAATGGAAAATGAACATGACATCAGCAACTTGTGGTGTGAGTTTTGATTTCAGTTAACCATCTGAGAATATGATTTTATCACCTACGGACAGGTGTGTGGCACGAATAATGATACTGCAAGTCAAAACATTTCTGTAAGAGACGTCTTCAATCTTTCATGCAAAAAGGGAGCTGGATGTGAAAATGAGGAGGCGATTATTTCCTGTCAGGTTTGGCAGCGACAGCTTGAGTTGGAAAAACTACAACCTTATTTTTGACTGATGTGTGTTTGGAAACATCCAGCTCATTAGAAACGAATTATACAAAACCCTGTGGATTCCACTGGCCTTTTCCTCTTGGAGCAAACAGAAATCTGGTGGTTGATTCTTACTGATGATGCCATCCGGATGTCGCAGCAGGAATTGAGAATCCAATCAATCATTTTATTCCTCTAAAACGACCCCTTTCAGGGTATGAGAGCACACCTAAAAAGCTTTTTACAACAACCTTAACACCAGAGTTCAGCTACATGAAAAGTTTAATAAAAATTAAAATGGTCACGTGACGTTTTTCCAGTCTTATGCTGCTTCCAGGTTCTTCTGCATACCTTGATTGCAATGAGTTATTATTGCCTTCTTATTAGCTCAAAGGAGTCTGTCAACATCAACAGTACATTTTCACCCAGAGAACTGCTGCTCTGGATATTTGCTCCCTGAGCTTTCTCTGTAAGCCCCAGAGATGGCTGTGTGGAAAATCACAGTAAATCTCTGAAAGAGTCAGACCAGCATCAACATCCACACCATGTTCAGAGTCATTTAAAGCAGGTCCTCTTGTCTACATGTCTAAATACATACAACTGTCGCCATTGGTTTCCATATTTACATTAAGGAACTGGTATACAGTACCCAGTGAGTGTGTATTGTTGCAGTGGCAAATGTTTCAAATGGTTATAATGTATTCATAACACAGGGGAAGCTGCACATGCATGCTTTAGAGTTTAAGTTTACTTTAAGGAAATGGGAGTGCATGTCAGTGACAGTGGTCTTTAACCCATTCACAGGCCTCAGGAAGAATCCCTGCACTTATGTGTGAAAGCTGCTGAATTGCCACAGGATGTTGGCGGTCATTCACGCAAACACGCTGCTCCTGTTACAGGAAAATATATCTGCTCTAAAGTCACCCAGGAATAGAGAGAACGATGAGAACTTTTGTTAGTGGTATGAGTCTGTTGGCTCACAGCGGTGAATCATGTTCTCTGTAAATGGATGAGTAAGGTGGTGCCTTTGTGTGCAGTAACCACTCTGAATCAGTTCCTCAAAGAGAAAAGCATACTAAAGGCACTGTAAGTAATGTTACAGTGTTTTTGAAAATCATTGCATAATGATTTCACTGGACATGCATGTGATGCCCACATTTATGAGAACTCCATGAAATGGATTCATTTTAAATTTGTGTGTATCTGGGTGGGGTGTCATGCAGCAGAGGCCTGATGCTCAGATATCACTGTGAACTTAAACGTCACCTCATTAATTTAATGGCTGTCCTGGAGGTCTGTGTCATATCAACTAACCACTGACAGAAGCAGGGCCCTGTTCCAGGAAGCAGATTTAGTTTAACCCTGAGATGAGGGAAACTCATGTTCTCACTTCCAGAAAGTGAGTTAACTTCAACTCCGAGTCAGTTACCAGGGTAACAGACTCTGTGAACCTAACCTGCTCCCTGGCAGGTTTTAGTGTCTCTCCGACTCCTCTCCTGCTGCACCTGGAGCACCTGCCCGACACGCTGCTTCATTTTCTCACTCATAAAGTCAGTGTCAGAGCGATTAAATTAGCAGATGTTTACATTTTTACAAGCACTGAAATCCCAGTTAGATGATAGTTATAATTAATCTCGACATATTTTCCACTGAAAATCAAGTAGATGAGTCTCACTGGGTCCACCCAGAACTGGATCCCAATTAAGGTTCTCTTCATTTAACATCCTGTTATCTAATAAACGTAATTGTCACAGCTGTGTTCAGGTTCCAGGTGTAAGTTCTTCCTGGTAAAAGGTTATTCATTAATGTTGCTGCAGTGGGTTGTCACAGAGGAGGCCCCTCCTCAGGTGCTCTGTGAGGTCAACACATGAACTTTGAGGCATTTCATGTTGCAGCCTGCAGTGTCTCTGAAGTGAGCCGCTGTTAATTTGGTGCCTATAATTTACAACCATGTTGAAAACTTCGGAATCTCGCTCTTCTTTGGTTCTGGAGAACTTCATCGGAGGAAAGTTCGTCTCCTGTCGGAGTTGCATCGACTCGTACGACCCGTCCACCGGCGAGGTCTACTGCAAAGTACCGGACAGCGGAAAGGAGGAGGTGGGACCAGGTTACGCTCTTACTTCAAAACCATCCGCAGAACTTAGAGGTTCAGATTTGAATGAGACATTTTTCACATGTTAAGACATGTTTGTGTAAGGTCTGTGGTGTGTTTGCATTAGGGTGCACAGGGCTGCTGCAGAAGTCTTACTGAAATACATTTTTTTTCCTCTATCATGTCACTTGCAGGGGAATATTCCTTCATAGTGAGTTGGATTGCTTTTTTTTAAAATTGCAAACCCTGTTCTGGGATTTAAAGGCAAATGACTCAGGGAATGATCAATTATACTTTTGGTTACATATTACTTGCATGTAGTTGCAGGTTAATTCAAATGGCCTGTTGGATGTAAAATGTAGTTTATACGGAGGAACCTTTGAGCTTTGCAGAGTAAACAATCAAGTAATCATTAAACACCTCAGTAAACTTCAGCGGGTAGCGCTCCAGTTTCTCTAACTTAGTATTTTGTGAGATTAAAAGCTTTGCCAACATGCATCAGAACACATTCTTCTAGTTCAACAATGTTTTTAAGTCCCTTAACCTCTTAGTTTTGAATCAGAAATCGGCCTTTTAAGGTTCCAGGATGTCAAATTCTTCAATGTCTCAATAAAATGTGACACAGAACCCTTTTTACCATCCCGTGTATCTTCTAGAGGCCTACACTGGACTCGCGCTCCATTCTTGGGTATTTGCTTATAGCCGTATTATGCCTGCAGGTGGATGCAGCGGTGGCAGCAGCTAAAGAAGCCTTCCCCGAGTGGTCTGCACGCAGCCCCGAGGAGCGAGCGAAAGTCCTCCACAAGCTGGCCGACCTGATTGAAGCCAACCTAGAGGAGTTTGCACGAGCGGAGTCCAAAGACCAAGGTTGCTTAGACATAACCCAGATCTTTTTTTCTTGCTGAATACAAAATGCCAGTGACTGATCTTAGTCAAACACTGATTCCTGAATGGTTAATCTCACACTGTCTTCATTTTCCCTCACTGATGATCACTTTGTAACATTACAGGTAAAACAATAACAGCTGCACGGACTCTGGATATTCCCCGGGCAGTGTACAACTTCCGCTTCTTTTCAACATCTATGCTCCACCACACCACTGACTGCAGCTCAGTGGACCATACGGGCTGCCTGAACTACACTATCCGTTGCCCCGTGGGAGTGGGTGAGGCCTTAGGGTGCTTGCATAGAAACCTACTGGTGCTCTCTTTGTCCTGTGTATGTGTTCTTAAAAGGCTCTTGATGTGTTTTAGCTGGTTTGATCAGTCCCTGGAATCTGCCCCTGTACCTTCTGACCTGGAAGATTGCACCTGCAATCGCTGCAGGCAACACAGTGGTGGCCAAACCCAGTGAGATGACCTCTGTGACCGCCTGGATGATGTGCAAGCTGATGCAGCAAGCTGGTGGGACTACAGGACCCACAATGCAATAAGATGCACATGGAAGTTAAAGCACTTTAATCACTGTTGTTATTTTTTGTGGGTGGATGAGTAATTTACAAAACTAGGCACAAAATGCATTCGCTTTTTTAAATTATTATTTCTACACTTAATGATCAGAAATGAGTATTGAGAGAGAAATGAATCAGTGGTCCACAATCCTCCTCGTCTCTTCAGGTGTTCCTCCAGGTGTCATCAACATAATTTTTGGCACTGGTCCAAAAGCCGGTGATGCTCTTGTTGGTCATCCCGAGGTCCCCTTAATCTCCTTTACTGGGTCCACGGCCACTGCCGAGCGCATTACAGAGAGGAGCGCCCCCTACTGTAAGAAGCTCTCTCTGGAGCTGGGAGGTAAAAACCCAGCCATTATATTTGCTGACGCAAACTTGGATCAGTGCATTGAGACCACCGTCCATTCCAGCTTTTCCAATCAGGTGGGAAGAAAGTGTTACTGAGGGTATTTAAAGACTGTTTTTAAGACTACATTTACCTTTAAATTACTGATAGTTGCCATTACTTTGTTTTAATAATGTGTAGTGAGCATGTAATGACACAATTTGTCCACATGGCGGCGATCATAGCCCAATTTTTTGTCCTGAGGTAGTTTGACAAAACCAAGTTTCTCAACTATCAGAGCTTGATTTATAAATATTTGATGTTCTCATTTTCTTTCTCCTACTTAGGGAGAAATCTGCCTGTGCACCAGCAGGATTTATGTAGAGAGGAGCATTTACTCCGAGTTCCTGGAAAGGTTTGTGGCTGCAGCTAAGAAGTGGAAGACAGGCGCCCCCTCTGACCCGAGCAGCAAAAATGGAGCGCTCATCAGTAAAGAGCACCTGGAGAAGGTGGTTACTTAAAATGCAGAATGTGTCTAAACAATTAGTGTTTTATTTTCTGATGTGCGTTAGTTTGAAGTGCCTCTTTCAATCCCAAGGTTCGTAGCTATATAGCCCTCGCCAAATCAGAAGGCGGCATAATCCACTGCGGTGAAGGCGTTGACCAGCTGGACCTCCCCGAGCGCAACAAGTCTGGCTACTTCATGCCAACAACGGTCATCTCAGGCATATCCGACAGCTCCCGTGTCATGCAGGAGGAGATCTTTGGCCCTGTCACCTGCGTCAGCCCCTTCGACACTGAGGATGAGGTTGTTGCCAGGGGCAACGGAGTGCGTTACGGTCTGTCAGCCACTGTGTGGTCCAAGGACGTGGGGAAGGTTCACAGGGTGGCGAGTCGGTTACAAGCAGGTCTGGTGTGGGCCAACTGCTGGCTGGTGAGAGATCTGAAGCTCCCGTTTGGAGGAATGAAGAACTCCGGTGTGGGGAGGGAGGGAGGGAAGGATTCCTATCACTTCTTCACAGAGGTGAAGTGTGTCACCATCAAGCACTGAGGGAGATGAGTAAGAGGGCAGATCTTCAACAAAAATGTTTTCGTATAGAAGTTGTAGTCTGAAAGACACTTGTGTTTGTTGTGTGTGTGTGTGTGTGTTGAGGGGGGGGGGTATAGTGTGTTTACATAAGAACGATCTGCTAGAAACATTTTTCTCTTTTCATTTTCAAAAAAGTAACGCAATGTTCTAAAAACGATAATCATTTACACGGAACCGCGGGAGATGTTGATAGCGCTGTAGTTTCCACACCAGGCCACAAGTTGGCGGTGTGCAACAACATGCGCACGTAAGAAACGCATCTCTGCTGATCCAGGTGATGCACACTTTATTGAAGACCTGTTAAGTTCAAAAGAGCGAGCAGCACGAACAGCACACTGGATTCCGCCATACTTATTGTCACTCGTGTGCAGGAAAAGTACAAAGCATAGTGCGCATGTGCCAGTACCTCCCGTTACACATCCTCCGTGGTTATGCGGAACAGAGTGTTTCAAAAACATCCCACTGTGAAGCCCGCTTTCAGGGACCTGAAACGTTGCAGACGTGTATCATCACCTGAAAACGGGGGCTCGTGGTGTTCATCAACTCTTCTTCAAGAACAAATTTCTTGAGCTTTTGATTATCTAACATCCGTAGAATACAACGGTCAAAAAGTCAGTCTCAAATAACAAAAATAAGTGAATTATCTCTCATATAAATGTGTAATAACTGAATCAAGCAGTTCAACCGCCACTAATTGCGAATAAAGTTGCCGAGGTGCTGAAATTGCATTTGAAGTTAATTATTTATGGATGAATTCTCAACCATTAAATTTGCAAATGGAAACAAAAACTCTGGAGCTTCTGAAATGATGTGTGTGTGTGTGTGTTGGCGCGTTATAGCCTACAAAAACAAAAGGTACAGTTTGTGAATTTAGCCATGTGCAGTTCAGCTTGTTTTTAAGTTTCACTTATGTCATTAAGTTTCTGGAAGTCGTGGAAACACGCGAGCAGTAAACTGTACCGTATTCTCGGTCCGAAAGATCGGTTTCATTCTGAAAAGGTTTTAGCTAACACACGTTAACCACTTTGTACATTTGCGTCATCTTCGGTGTTTAGTTTTCTAAACCATTCAAACCTCACAGAAGGCAAACATACTCATAAGTAACTGTTTTACACACCTGATGTAAGAAAGGTGAGTAAATGCTGAACTCTCCTGTGGGGTGGTTGCACATTTTTACAGAAAGAAGTGGGCTGATGGAAACGATTGCGCCTCTGTAGTTTTTTTCTTAAGGATAATAAAACGAGGACGGGAACTGTCCTTTTACACTGTTAAGTATTACACTTTGCATATTAAATATTTAAGTGACTGGTGTTATTAAATATGTGACAAGCATCTGAAAGTCACGTTGTGTGGCACATGGCAAATGTATTTCAGTTTATCTGCACCACAAAACCTCTGGACCCAAAGTTGGAGCCACTGACGTCAATCAAATATGGGCGGGGCGACTGCAGGCAGGTCAAACATCAAAGCTGCATTAACCCTGATTGCGTTTTAATGGATATGGGCCCACCTTTGTCTGACCTGCTTCTCCAAAGGTAGAACTTCCTCTGTATGAGTCTAAAAATGAGATTTCCAGAACGGCATGCTCCAGAATTTGAATATAATAGGTTAATTAATGAATATAACACATGCTGAAACGAGAGCTGCCGAGTTTAAATACCTTGAGGTCAACCAACCAAAGCAAAGGACAGTGAGCAAGAGACAGGTGAAGAGAGTGCAGGCAGGTGTGACTCAAGGAGGTTGAAGATGTTAAGATTTCCATATGGCGTGAACAGGGTGGACAAGATCAGAAGTATGTCAGCAAAAC
This sequence comes from Apistogramma diplotaenia, assembly GCA_015052665.1. Lineage (NCBI taxonomy): Eukaryota > Metazoa > Chordata > Actinopteri > Cichliformes > Cichlidae > Apistogramma > Apistogramma diplotaenia. The sequence goes on from VOQJ01005353.1 coordinate 38,775, forward strand.
AGCTCAGGTCGAGGAGTTTGGAGAGACGAGGCTGAGATGGTTTGGACACGTTGCAGAGGAGGGAGAGTGGACATGCTGGACAAAAGGTGCTGAAGATGGAGCTGCCAGGCAGGAGGAAAAGATGAAGACCAGAAGATTCATGGATGCAGTGAAGGACGACATGTGGAGGGTTGGTGTGATGGAGGGAGGATGTCAGGGACAGCGTGAGGTGAAGGCAAAATCTTCACATTGTTTCATCTCCGGCTTGCACATTGTGGACTTTCTCTTTGATTCATAAAATAATCATAATGAAAACTTAAACGACCTGACATCCACTACATGCAAAATGATGCATTTTTCCATGCTAATCATCTGATCAGCGGTGCGACATACGTGCAGATAAATACGTGCGACGTTGCAGCCACGGTGCCAGTTTAGGAAAAGCGGGCACGCTGATGGGGGAAGCGCCCTATCCGTTAAGTGAGTGCGTACAATCACGTCCCCCTAGAGAGCTCTATGTGACAGTTGCCACAGAGCCAGGGTGTGTGTCCCACCCTCTGTGTTTTGGCTAGGGAATGGGTATTGTGCTGTCACGCTGTAGGACTGCACACACACACGCACACTCCAACAGTGTGTGTGACGAAATGGACATCCTCCAAAAGTAAAGTAAGGTTAGGGTGTCAGAGGCTACTTGTTTTGCACTGGGACACACACACACACACACACACACACACACACACACACACACAAAACCAGGTCATAATGTGTGAAACAGCAAGGGAATGCCGTAAGTCAGCATTTTTGTTTTCCTTTGTTTCCGCCCTTTTTCTGGATTTATCTTTCATCTTTGCTTTTGTGAGAGTTTCATTGAGAAGGAAAGGCCCCACTAACAGAGCACCCGCCCCACTGTACGTGACTTTGAGAACGCTGTCAGTGCCCATTTGGAAGGAAAAAAAGAAACAGCGCAAATGCAAATGCATGCAGTCATACTTGAATATTATAATTATATAGAAAATGCAAAAAGGTCCCACTTTCATGAGTAAATCATTATTTGAGACATATAAGGCTTGTATTACCTATAAATGAATTACTACTCCCTTTGTTTTAGTAGAGAGTAAGAAGAAGGTCTTTAATATATTGTAGGGTCTTTACTTTACAATATAAAGCGCCTTGAGGCGACTGTTGTGATTCAGGGCTGCATAAATAAAACTGAATTGAATTAACTTTAACTTTACTTATTGGACACTGGAAGGAACAACAGTTCCATTTTCTATCCGCAAGCAAACTGCAATATTTAGCCCTGTAGAATATATAAACAATCTGCTTTCATGCTGGCTGCAGGGACGTGAGAGGCCTCCTGCAGAGGAGCTTCTCACTCATATGAATGTGGAAAGAACAGCAACGACCAGCAGCAGTTCTCTCGCCTGTTCTGGCCCAAGCCCAGTGCGATAAATCTGTGAAGATTTCTGTTTTCCTTTGTTTCTGTGTGCGTATTTATCATTAAAACATTCAATTTCCCATTTGAAAAGCAGAATGCGAATGCGTGTGCACGAAAAAGAGAGATAAATAGAGATCTATAGCAGGAGGCTGAGAAAGAGCGAGTGACCTGGGATTACTGTATGCCCCAGATTTTCCAGATTAAAAGCTTTTGGTTTTCCTTTTTCTTCAGATGCCATGTTTCACACCCAGTAAGCTCTCCTCCTCTGACCACACTCCCATCAATAAAGGCCTTCTGTCACATTTGGGTTTAGGGAATTTTCCACAGTGGGTCGGCTCTGTGTTTTGTGGCAGATAAAGCCTCAAGATGAAGCCGAGTCCTGAGAAAATGCTGCAGTTCAAGCAGGTTAAGCAAACTCAGCCAACAAGCCCCACGTGTATGTGTACGTGGAGACAGAGGGAGTTACTTGGCTGCAGGAGGCCAAAGTGTTTGTGCTACACGTGAGTCTCCATAAAGACTGAAGTATTCACAAGTGTGATAGGAATCATCATGACAGGTTTTCTGCTCTTCGTGTAGCAGCGATGGATGAAAAAACGAATGAGAGACTTTTTAAATAGCTTTAAAAAAACTCTAAAAATATCAATCAGTTGAAACTCGTCAGTATTTATTTACTTCTGGGTAAACCATGTACATTTGGTTCGGTGATCGAGACTCATTCCAGTGATTCTTTTCACCATATTTCATTTTTTCACTCAATATTAAAACCTATCCCAGGACCTGTATTAATGAAGGCAATTAACCTTGAATTTGACCACTAGGAGGCAGTGCAAGAAGCAAACAGGAGTTTGGCCTTACTGTATAACAGGTGAGGCGGTTTCCTTACAAAGAATGATACTTGTGTTCATCTATCTTTGAGGCTGCAGTTTCTCCTGTTTCATATATTGATACCAAACTTGGTAAACTTGTATTTAAGCACTAATAAGGTGACAGAGAGCCAGCATTTCATTTTAACACTGGGTTTACATGCACATTGTACTTTCTTGTGTTTTCACAGAACAAAAAGGATTTTTTTAAGATATGTTATTCATTCTTATAATGAAATCATAAGCACAGGAAGCGCCAGGAATTCTTTTTCAGCAGTGAATAACAGGTAGGTCTTGTAGTGCATGTTTGCCTAAGACTCATGGGAGGCCGTGTATACAGAAGTTCAGAAGTAGGTCAGGACTTTGGCTCCTTGCACGTCCATACTTCTGACGGTTTTGGATCCTCCTCAGCCGGCATATTTGTTGTTAAATTATGATAATGTGGCCAAAAACAGAGAAGAATACAGACCATGGGGGCGATAACTGTGTTTTGAGCACAGTTAAAAAAATTGCATCTAAACTAGCACGGCGTCTAAGGTCCTCAGGCAGCAATGATTCTCACCTTCAAGCAGTTTCTGCTCATTATCTTTCTAGCATTTTGCCATTGGGAATTCTTCATACCCATTTTGGAAGAATGAGTTAGTATCTCATGCGCTCAAAACCATAAAACAAGAACAAATACAGGACTCTGTGGAAACAATAAGACACAACTGCATTTAGGTCTGTCTGCTGCCAACACCTCATGCATCTATCATTTCCCTGAGATTTTTATGCTCATGTCCTTCTCATAGTCCTTCGCTTGGATATCGCCTTGCTAAAGCTGTTGCGATGAGACAGATTTGCATAGCACTATGTAACCAAGGCAGGCGTATTAGGACACAGATATTTGAGTCAGATGCAGTAACAATCAAAGGAAACCAGGTCAGCACAGAAATGTTAGATGTTTATACAGGATTTTATTGGATAAAAAAATGTCTGAAGTGTCCAGAAGAGAAGCGATGGGATCCATTTAAAATTCCTGTTCTGACCTATTTAACGTACAAGTTATAAAATTACCAGATTTTTTTTTCTTTTTCGCACACAATGAAAAGAAAAAAAAAAAAGTGTGACACACTTTCTATCACACACTGATGACATGTGGGTCAGGTTGTTGGGGGGTCAATCTGGCATTTGGACTGAGGATCAAAGCACCAAGTCTGTGATTAGAGGATGATCTGTGCAAACTCCAGCCCCCCCACCCCACCCCCATGATATCTGTCTGTGTATACAAAGGAACAAAGATGTTCAATGTTAGCAGGAGTATTGATCGTTAGCTAGATGGCGACTGTCCTCCTGATCTGAGGCCGACAACAACATAAAAAAAAAAAAAAAATCGGCAGCCCTATCGACATTAACACGCCTTTACTCAGTATTTGTTTTTGTGTGCGGCTCTTCAGCTGAAGGGCAGCAGCACAAGGTAGGCAGCGGAGTGAGTGAGAGGTCATCACTGCTGTAGGCCGGCGTTCCTGATGCTGCCCGCTCTTCACTTACCTAAAAGCTCGAGGAAATAAAAATAGCCAGCATGTTGTCACTTACATCATGCAGGTACTCAGTCATGTGGAGTGTGTGTTCAGTGTGGGAGGATTACTCATGTTCAGAATTTGATGATATGATAAATATTTTTTTTTACATAATCCCACACTTTACCTTCATATACTAATACACATTTATGTATTTAAATAAATATTTTGGGTATTTCTTCCGTCTGGAATTGTATCCTGTGTTTCAAGTTTTTCCAGTTCTGGGTGTTGGAGAATTTTCACACGGCAGAATGCAGGTGCAGTGACACTGCAACTCAAAGAAAGTAAAGCGATATGCTTCGCCATCCTCCTGAAACCTTGAGCCTAAATGTGTTTGCACTCATACTGCTGCATTAATCACCATCAATCCCAGTGAGCATATTGACCAAACATGAGCAGCTAGGCTCTCTGATTAATGAGTAATAGCCTAAAAATCTAATGGAACAGGAAGTAATCAGCCTGCTGTCAGGCTCGTGCATAAACAGGGATGGAAATCAATAACCGACGTCATTTAAGAACTGGTAACAAATAATAAAATCCATCAAAATCATATCCCGGAGGCTTATCTAATCCTCTTATACATACAGTCACATGCTTTACTGCAGTTGTACAGTGATATCAAACTTTTGCACACCAGAGTCACACGCAAGCCTTTTTTCTAATCAGTTTCTACTTCACATTCAGTCACTGAAAATGTTCGTAGGCCTGTGCAGACCTCCCTACGGAAGACTGATCAGGACTCAGAAAGGGTCTCAGTAAACTCTTCTCATTGACTGTGATTATAATGAAAAAGCCTTGTGAGGCTAGAACCTGGAGCTAGTGAAAGTGTTGAAGGCATCAAGTATGCATGAGACCTGTTATCTGCAGAGTCAAGCTGAGTATACTTAATACGGAAAGAATAAAGCCATGATAACCCGAAGAAGAAAAGTCAACACCTGAGCTGCAGAAAGCTAAACTTAAGTCAAGCGGAACGGGTGGAAACTCTCATGTGTCACAAATGCGGGCCACGCGGCCATGACAACAAGGGAGATCCACACACAAAATGCAAATTGACGAATAGTTTATTTAGGCTGAAGAAAGATAAGAACAGAACTAAGGATGTAGTCTGAACTGTCCGTGGTGCGAGTGAGTGCATGAGCAGCCAACATGCAGAAGCAACTGAACTCTAACAGGGGTTTTCCATGTTAAATCTACACCATAGTTCACCACAAAAAGTTTTTTTTTTAATTCATTTTCGGTCAGAATGAATTCACTTGTTATTTGGCAGCTTTTATGCACTCAGTTGGCCTTGGACTTTAGTTGAAATGCAAGTGGTTACTTCAGTTAAACATAAATGCTAACAGCATCGCCGAATTCAAAGGGTTGCAACAATGATTATGTCTGGCATGGAGATTATTTATCTGCACGCAAGACATTTATCTGTCCCGCTACACCCGCTAACTGCTGGGTGTAGAGGGAAGTGAACCAAGAAACCTACAGCACTCTGCTACTTGCTAATACATGACTCACAGTTTATGACCTGTTTTCACTGCAGAGTAAATGCGTCTTTTGGTCAACATGTTTGCTCGGACACTGATTACAGTGTCATTAAATTTAATGACATTTATTGTATTACTGAATGTAATCTTAAGTTCCCAATAGCATGACAAAGCTGAGCAAATATTGTTAAGATATGTGCTATTGATTCCAAAGAAATCCCGTCACAGGGGCATAAAAATGGTGTTTACCAAAATTTTGATGACCTTGACCCAAAATAAGATTTAAAAGCCGGTTTTTTTTCTCCTCTTATGCAGATTTGACTTCTCCAGACTGAGCTTATGAGCGTGTCCCAATTCAAAGGCTGCATCCTTCATAGGCCACAAAGACCAGAAGTGAGTGGCTGTTAAATGGGACAGTGTAGCCTTCATATGTGCATCACCAGTCCCTACCTCAGCGTGGCATACTGGGTCTTAAAATTGGGCCTATGAAGGATGCAGCTCTTGAATCTGGACGCATCCTACAAACTCAGCAGGAAAGTGTTTACGGAAGAAAGCTGTTTGCCCCTGGATAATCCCAGCTGTCGCCAACTAGTGGCCATCAGATAGAATGCAAGGCACTTCTACACCGGCTTCCTTTTCCGACCCAGAGGCTACGTCCATGTTTTATCCAGTCTGGACTTCCTGTCTGGAAATGCTCTTTACGGACCACATTCATTTTGTTCAGTGGCCCAAGGTTACAGATTGTGCTATTCCTGCTCTAACATGCTGCTTACACTGTTGAAGACCTTTTCACACAATTTGGGTTTCAAGCTAATCCAGTAAAACCTGTCCAAACCAGCACACACACACACACGAGAACACTGTAGCTACAAGGCAAGTCTTGACCACAAAAGACGGTTGGCCTCACATAGTCTCGAGTTCTGCTGCATACTGATAAATTTGAATCCAAATTCCTCTCAGTGGATTTTTAAAATAAATCTCATCATGTTAGTATTTCACTGGAAAAACGCTCACAAAGCTTGATTTAATTTTTCACGCAGAGGAGGAACGATGACACCATATCCTCCCCTGAAAGGAGAAATAACGAAGCCAGCATGTCACGGTGGAGCGCTGAGCCGGGCCTGACGCCTCCAGCATGGCTCCCTCACAAAGGCCATCAGAGCTCCACTGAGACCGCACATAGCCGAGGCCTGTCTGTCGGTGCGTGGGTGGATATGTGCAGAAAGAGGGAGTGAGGGGAGAACCAGAGAGAGGGAGAGCTGTGGAGTTAATGCTGACTGGTCATTTCCAGGCTGTTGGACCAGATGGCACAGTTTGGCCTCTGATTGCTCAGGCCATTCTCCAGGTAGACACAAACACACACACTCACATACACCAAAATATTCATATGGAACACAGAATTTCCAAGCGATTGATTTCAATTCATGTAGCCTGAGTGCATTTGTTATCCTCCCACATTAAAAGTTAGTCTGCGAAAAATGACAGAAAAAGAAAGTTTCAAGGAAATCGTATGGAACTGTATGCCTGTATGCAGCATGTGTGAACACAGGGTGACAGAAGGAAAGAAACACATAGGAAGGTGAAGTCAGATGTGTTAATATGGCGCAGCTGACAAAACGAGCAGAGCAGTAAAATAATTGATGGTTAACACCTTCTTTGACCCATTATCAGCCTGGATGCTGTAACATTCAAAGAGTCGTTTCTAACACACTCTAGTTAATGTCTTTCAAACATTGACCTGGAATCCATGATTATTATAGGATTGCTGGTATTGAAAGATAATTTTCCCTGATTGGCCAATAAAAAAAAAAAGAAGGTCACACACGAACGTTTGGTTGGACCGCCTTTAGCTTTGATTACGACATGCATTCGCTGTGGCATTGTTTCAATCAGATTTATTTCCATCCAGTGTTGCATAAACTTTTTTACTAATATCTTGCACAGATTCTGACATCCCAAAGATTCTCAATGGAGTTCAGGTCTGGACTCTGTGGTGGCCAATCCATGATGTCTTAGGCTCCCAGAACCACTCTTTCACAATTCAAGTAAGATGAATCCTGGCATTGTCATCTTGGAATATGCCCGTGCCATCAGGGAAGAAAAAAATCCACTGATTGAATAACCTGGTCATCCAGTATATTCAGGTAGTCAGCTGACCTCATTCTTTGAGCACATAATGTTGCTGAACCTGGACCTGACCAACTGCAGCAACCCCAGATCACAGCGCTACCCCCACAGGCTTGTACAGTAGGCACTAGGCATGATGGGTGCAACACTTCACCTGCCTGTCTTCTTACCCTGATGCTCCCATCACTCTGGAACAGGGTCAATCTGGACTCATCAGACCACATGACCTTCCATTGCTCCAGAGTCCAAAATTTATGCTCCCTAGCAAACTGAAGCCTTTTTTTCAGTTAGCCTCACTGATAAGTGGTTTTCTTAAGGCTGCACAGCTGTTCAGTCCCAATGCTTTGAGTTCCCTTCGCATTGTGTGTGTGAAAATGCTCTTACTTCCACTATTAACCAGCCCTGAGTGCTTCCTTGGATTTGATTTCACCAAACGTTTATGTGATCACCGATCACGATCATTCAGGATTTTTTTCCGGCCACATTTCTTCCTCGAAGACGATGGTTCCCTGCTATCCTTCCAGTTTTTAAATAATGCGTTGGTCAGTTCTTAACCCAATTTTAGTCGTTTCTGCAACCTCCTTAGATGCTTTCTCTGCTTGATGCAGCCAGTGATTTGACCCTTCTCAAATAGACTGACATCTTTTCCACGACCATGCGATGTGTCTTTGACATGGTTGTTTAAGAAATGAGAAGCAACTCGTTGCACCAGTAGGGGTTAAATAACTTGTTGGAGGCTCGCACCTTTTTGCTTAGTTAAATCCAGGTGGCGACAGTTTTGGACAGTGTATTGTAATAACACTGGGGAGGCTTCAGCCACTGTTTGTTTGATCTTTTGATGCTGTGTTCCCTGAGGTGGTGAGTGGTTAAGTTCATTGCTGCTTCTAAATCGCTCGTAGGTGTGAATCTTCCTGTGAGCGGTTGTCTCACTCTCTATATCTGACTGTTTGGAAACAAAATATTTGACCAAGGAAGTACAACTCACGACCCTCACACTAGATTTTCTTCTAATTTAATCAAGTAAAATGCATTGTATGATGTCCATCCTGTCCACATCCTTCATATCCTCTTTTTTATGCTTGTACATTTTCCTGCCATTTTACTGGATAGCTGGTGACACACCACCTTTGGAAACACAACCACAAAAGATCAAACATGCCTGACTACGCAACCCGCGGCAGACCCTTCCTGGTACATGACAGAAAAGGCGCCGTGTAACCTTTCTGTCTGTTTACATTTTCTACACGTGTCTGACCGAGAGTCCAAGCAGGACCGTCCGACCTGACCCAGCTGATCCCTCATCATTAAGGTGACAGAAGGCGGTAACCGCAAACACAGTGAATTATTGTAATTTTTAGAAGATTTTTTTGTGCATTAAATGAGTCTGTACTCGATTCCATAACCTGTAGGTCAAGTTTGTTTCATGACACCTATACCTACCTATCGAAATCAGTGCAAGGCTCATGCAGCAGGTAAGACAACCTAAACACAGTGCAACAGCATCCAAAGTGCAGTGACCTCACACAGACTCACACTCCTTGCAGCTGGTTTTTCATGACAATGGCTCCTTGTCTCGGTGCATTTCCTGAATCACTGCGGAGAGAAAGGGAAACTTTCCGGGGATTCTTCTGCTACGTTGGCCTTGTCCATGAAACACACTCTTTTAAATGCACACACATTTATGCACAATGTACAATTAAGCCCTCCCAGGAGGGAAATAAAATGAATGGGTTTGATTTCACTAATTTGCCGTGTACAGTCACCAACATTACGCTGCTTAGGCAGACAATAAGCATTCTCTTGTGTTCCTTGGCCGAGGTGTAATTCCTCACATGAGCAAAAACTTTTTCCTTTTTGCGTAAAGCATCCCATCGGCATTCAAGGCCTCTCCTCTCCTCTCCTCTCCTCTCCTCTCCTCTCCTC
>VOQJ01005355.1:1423-12991 GCA_015052665.1 Apistogramma diplotaenia
TGCACTCGGGAGACCAGAGAGGCTCTCTGCCTGCCGGCTGTGGCCGAGGACGGCTGCTCTCTGAGTGCAGCTCATCCTGGAGTCGCAGCCGGAACATGAAACAACACGCAACCCGAGTTGTAGAAAAGAAGCTGAGGAAAAGTTTTTAAAAAATCGATTCATTTGTATGAGCAAAAACTGAAGGTGCGTCTCTTCGTAGCCACGCCCACAAGAACACGGTGATGGAGGTGAAGTGGAACCTGAACGGTAACTGGCTGCTGACGGCGTCACGTGACCACCTGTGCAAACTGTTTGACATCAGAAACCTGAAGGAGGAGCTGCAGGTGTTCAGGGGACACAAGAAAGAAGCCACAGGTGAGCGTGGGGTACACTTCAGGTGAATGTTCGGCTTTGGCCCCACCCCCTCTCACTGTCACACTGCTGTCCTCTCTGTGTCTCGTCAGCTGTGGCCTGGCATCCCGTGCACGAGGGCCTGTTCGCCAGCGGAGGCTCTGACGGATCGCTGCTCTTCTGGCATACCGGGTACGAAGAAATCGCTATAGGCCACGCCCATTCGCATCCTAACAATGTTCCTGCCTGTCTGTAAAACACAGTCTCTGCACCCACAGCCACTCAAACTATTAGAAACAAGACCCAGATGTGGCTCAGATCATTGGACCAAGGTTACCAATAGGACCGTTGTTGGCCTTCAAAGCAGAATAATAGCTCCACCGTGTGGTCATTTACTGAACCACAACCTTCTGTATAGTGATCTCAGCAGTCGTGCAGGGACTCTGAATTTGTTTCTGTTTGTGATGTCAGGGTGGAGAAGGAGGTCGGCGGGATGGAGATGGCTCACGAGGGAATGATCTGGAGTCTGGCCTGGCACCCACTGGGACACATCCTGTGCTCCGGCTCCAATGACCACACCAGGTATGCACACACCTGGGTGTATGTCTGTTCATCCATCCAGTAATCTGTTTCTGAAAGTCTCCTCCTCCATGCTTGTCCTGGTTCACTGCTGCTGCAGGTTCTAACCAGAACCTGCAGCAGCAGTGAAGGTGGAGAACTCGCTCCTGAGCAGGACGAGGACTACCAGCTGCAGAACAACATGGAGGCTGATTATTGGATGCATCTCTGAAGTCTCCTCCTGTCTGTAACGTTTTCAGTAAGTTTTGGACAAGAAACCGGCCCGGCGATAAGATGAGAGACCGTTACAACCTGAACCTGCTGCCCGGGATGTCGGAGGACGGCGTGGAGTATGGTGAGCCGCGGAGGACAAACTATCTCAGGTATTTATGGGTTTATTTTCTGTCCTCTGATCGTCCTGTGCTCATTTGTTTTTTCAGACGATGTGGAGCCAAACAGCATCGCTGCCATCCCCGGAATGGGCATCCCTGAGCAGCTAAAGGCGGCCATGGAGCAAGAGCAGAGCAGTAAGTCTCAGCCTGGCGCTGGAGCCTATCCCAGCTGTCGCAGGGCGAGAGGCGGGATACACCTGTACAGGTCATCAGCCTGTCGCAGAGACAGAAAACCACTCACACTCACAGCTGTGGGCAATTTAGAGTGACCAGTTAACCCCAGCAAGTGCATGTCTGTGGACTGTGGGAGGAAACCCACACAAACACGGGGAGAACACACGAACTCCACACACAAAGGCCCATTTTTTATTTATTTGGGTTATAGATGAGACTGTTTAGTGTCACCAAAGTTACAGCTGAGATAAGGTTAGGTTAGAAATTCCAAAATCCACCAGCTTCTCGCTCGGTGGTCCAAACCCTTCAACATCTCGGCTGAAACCGCCTCCATCGTTTGGTTCCATGAGGTTCTGCGTGTTTCACTTCTTCTTGCAGCCTTCCTCAGTCTCACATAGGTGTAACGCTTGTCCACAGGTAAAGAGGCAGATCCCGAGGTAGAGATGTCCATCCCTGGGCTGGACTGGGGCATGGATGAGGTCATGGGAAAAGACGCCAAGAAGGTCCCTCAGAAGAAAGTCCCGTACGCCAAACCGATCCCAGCACAGTTCCAACAGGTGAGCAGTTGACATCGTTAAACTCCGTGTCCTGAAGGTGTTGCACTCAGCATGCTCAATGCACATTTAACTCTTTGTCTGCAGGCCTGGGCGGAGAATAAAGTACCAATGATGCCACCTTCTGGAGACCTGTCCAAAGACCGGAAGGTGGAGCAAAAGGTGGAGATGAAGAAGAAAACTCAGGCGGAGATTGAGCAGGAGATGGCGGCTCTGCAGTACACCAACCCCATGCTGCTGGAGGTGAGCAGCTGTGTTCTGCCAGCAGACAGTTAATCCAGGCCAACAGCTGCTGATCACCTGAGCCATAATTTCACTAAATCCTTTTTTTCATTTGCAGCAAATGAAGATGGACCGAATGAACCAGATGAGCACGGATGGGAACATGGGCCCCCCACAGGGACAGGGCTCTTTGCCCCCCTTCCCAGGCCCTGGAGGTCCTGGGGGCTCCATACCTCCTGGTCAGCAGGGATGTCCTCAGAACATGCCTCCTCAACAGATGTCCAACAACATGGGCCCCCCCATGGGTCCTGGAGGCATGCAGCCTCCATTCATGGGCCCCGGACAGATGGGCCCACCGTCTGGACCCCAGTCTCACCAGGGGCCCCCTCAGGGCATGATGGGCCCACCGGACATGCAGGGGCCCCAAGGTATGCAGAGGCATCCTGGCCCTCCGAGGAATATGGGCCCCCAGGGGCCCCATGGTATGGGACCCAGGGGGATGCAGGGCCCCCCTGGTGGCATGATGGGTCCCCCTCCTCGAGGAATGGGTCCAAGGGATCCTCAAGGGCCCCCAGCTCAGGGGGGAATGATGCCACCTCAAGGGAACATGATGGGTCCCCAGGGTTCTATGCAGGGTGGGATGATGGGGCCCCCACCAAGGACACATGGCAACATGCCCAACAACTATGGTATGGGCAACATGCAGGGGCCCCCAGGAGGAATGCATGGACCTCCAGGAAATATGCAGGGGGCCCAAGGTAACATGCAGGGACCCCATGGAAGCATGCAGGGGCCCCCAGGTAACATGCAAGGCCCCCATGGAAACATGCAGGGGCCTCCAAGCAACATGCAGGGGCCCCATGGAAACATGCAAGGACCTCCAAGCAACATGCAGGGGCCCCCATACATGCAGCACCAGGTGAGTTCCTGTAAATGTCAGATGTTTGTGGATGGAGATGAGGTTCAGTAGTGGACCTCTATTCCTATAAAGCGCCCATATGATGCAGACTGACTCTGACTTTGATTTGGTCTTTGCAGGGTCAAAATTCTGGGCCCATGATGCACGGGATGGGGCAGCAGGGACCCAACAACAAAGGTAAGACTGAAAATGTCCAGAGTCCGATGTGGGTTCCACTTCAGGGCCCAGTTTATTTTGTCTTCTTGAGGTTTGGTCAGTCCTAACAGCCACTGTTGACTTCTCTTATCAAGACCCTCGGGGGCCACCGCCAAACCACCACATGGGCCCTCCAGACCGGCAGGGTCCTGGAGTACCAGACCAGGGCTCAGGGCCTTACTGGGGGGACAACCAGCAGAGCCGACATGGGTCACAGGACTTTGATGGCGGACAGGACTTCCATGGCAGAGAGGAAGGCTGGAGGACAGGACCAGGATATCAGGGAGGAGGAGGTGGCCACCGGGGGGGAGGACACCGAGGAGGAGGAGGGAATGGAGGGAACTGGGGATCTGACGAGCGGTTCGGTGGGGAAGGGTTTAGAGGACGGAGAGATGACAGGTGAGACTCCGAGGCTGAACACAGACTGAATAATGATAGACAGCTTCATCCTGTATAAATGTATGAGGAAATGGAGTGAGTGAGTTCCCAAAGTCCATCCTGTCTCCTTTTTCCTGTCCACCTTTCCTTGACCTCACCAGCATGTTGTTATCGTCTTTCTTCAAGGTTGTTTAGACAAGAACAGCCTGAAAACTGTGGTTGTAGTTTTTGGCTCAGATTCAGTGACATCTGCAGCAGCTCAGAGCCTCTTTAGCTGTTACAAAGCTGCAGATTCACTGAGTCGACTCAGCATCCGTTTGGGACTGAAAGCTGTCGGAGGAGAATATTTGAATGAGTCACACAAACGTGAATTAAAAAGGCAAATGGAAGACCTCAGATCTTCGGTCTGTGCTCAGATACGTGTTGATCTGGGTTTGTTGTCTGAACCTCAGAGTGTTGGGCTTGGACTGTTTCAGGTTCAGGGGAGGGGGTCCTGGCCGGTCCAGTGGTCGAGGTTACCCCGACGAGTATGGTGGCCAGGAGGAGGGTTTTGATGGCCCAGAGGAGATGGGCCGAGGCTGGGACACTGGAGGCCATGGAAGGCCACCTCGAGGAGGAGGTCCACCCAGAGGAGGAGGTGAGTTTGCTTCTGCTGCGTCTCCTGTTACTGCAGGCTCACAAACCCCACAATCACATTAGATAATCCCAAAAAACGGAACCACGGACTTGATGCGCTCAGAGACGCCACCTCTTCAGAAACGATGATCCTGGAGTTATTTTTACTTTTTTTTTCTTCTGTGTTTGAAAAACCATCTCAGCATCTCTGTCCTCAAAGCAGGACACTCAACTCTTACTTTGGCGGTGTGCTTTCCTGTCTGTAGGTCACGATGGTTATCGGGACGGGCAACAGATGCATGATGGGTCGTCTTCAGCTGGTAGAGAACGCCCCTCGTCCATGCAGGGGATGGACATGGCGTCGCTGCCCCCCCGCAAGCGTCCCTGGCAGGATGGGCCGGGAACTGGAGAGCACGATTCGGCAGGACCTGAAGGAGGTGAGCGTACGCACTTGGACTTGGATATATTTTCTCTCCTGTGACACTTTTTTAGTTTTTTAAATCTTTATCTTTTATCTTCAATTAAATTTTCTTTAAATATTTTTACATTTCTGTTTTTTCTGAATTCAGTGTTTCTGCTCTGTGTTGTTGAACAGGTCGCCCCCCTCAGAGGGATGATGGCGGTTACGGCCCATCTGGTCGAAGTGGACGGGGTGGTTGGGGTCCAGGAGGGGGGTCGGGACTGGGCCCCAGGAGAGGAGGGGGGCCGCCCCGAGGAGCACCGCGGGGGGGCAGCCGGGGCCGGTAGTCATGAAGAAAGGAGAGAGAATGAAATGAGTCCCATTGTCCTCCTCTCCACTGGTCGTCTCCCTGCTGCTTCCTGCACAGACCTGAGAGCAGAACTTCCTGATGGACTCGTGGTCATGTGACAGGCTGAGGCCTGTGCTGGGTTGTGATTGGTGCTGCAGAGACTGAACCTGCATCTCTTTTATTCACCTCGTCTGCAGCCATTTGTCCTTTTTGTAACAGATTTCTATGTTTCTGTGTTTTCACTGAGGTGGACAATAAAGATTCACACATCAAACTGTCGTCACAGAGGCTCCACCTGCAGATCGGGGGGGCGGGGAGACTTCAGGTCCACAGTAGCAGAACAGAACCTGTCACTGGTGGCGGTTTTGTTTCATCGGTTTGAATAAAGTTTTCCTGTTCCCACGGTTCTTCACCGCAGCAGCTCAGTGAGATCAGATCAGCAGAGGAATTAGCTCTGAACCTCAGAAGGGTTTCAGGTGGTGTTCTTGTGGGTGATGATGCATCTGCCTGATTCCTGACTTGTGCAGGTGAATGGACATCCATGTGTGCACACCTGATGATCAATATTAATACCAGAGGAGGAACTATTATTATTTGATGTGGAGACCAAACCAGAAGCTATTGTAGTCTGGACCCTTTCAGGCTTCATGAATGATGTAAACAGAAAAGTAATAAACTCTTCATTCCTAGAGTTGGTTTTTCCATGTGAGCAGCACAAAATAAAACAAGCTTTTGGTGTTTAAAGAGCAACAAGCTGCAGTCAGAGAAACACCTGAGCCTGCTGTCACCTGGCAGGTCTGCAGCGAGGCTTCAGGTTCTCATTCTGGCCTTTTCGGTGCAAGATTTCCATCTGTCACCCCCCCCCCCAGAGGGAACGAGTTCTCATCAAGGGAAGGATGCGAGCCTGCCCCCACTGCTCACAGCCTCACCTGAGTGGATGTTAAGAAGGAGACATGATCACCACCTGAGGACCAAATCACATGGATGCGCTCAGGGACGTCATGACAAGTTTGGGCAGGGAGTTGATGTCTCACTCTGCCTTTTCTGAGACTCCGTGCAGAACCATCAGGACGGGCACTGGCAGCTCCAAGCTGATCCCAGGTCGTGGACTTGTGCTTTTGAAGGCCGGGGGGGAGAAAAAGCACCTGGACAGCAACTTCTTCCACCCGGCGAAGTCTGGTGACATTTTCCAGCTCGATGGAAGTGATCATTCAACAGCTTGAAAATCATCAGCTCTCAATTCTGTCATTAAAAAGCAGAAGCCGACACACAGTGATCACTGAGGCAGGACTGGATGTCCATCATCAGGAGAGCCAGCAGACATCCCCTTTAACGCTCTGCGACTCCTTTAATGCCCAATAAAAGTCTAAGAAACCTCTGAAATTATTATTATAATTGTTTCCAGCATCTACACTCAAACCTGCAGTGATTCACATTTATTGCCTCGCTTAGCTCCGAGTGATGTCATATCCAATTAGTTTTTTAAGTTTTCCAGCAAACAGACACTGGTGTAGAGGCTCGCTGTTGTCTATGAAAATATGATTGTGTACTGCTAAGATTTATTTTGCCCTCAGTGTGCAGACACACACGCATTTGTGACCGACTCCTCACACAGGTCCAAAGAGCTTTTCCTGAAAGAAAATCACTGATGCCCAGAGCCCCGGTACCAGCTGATCCAGTGATGTAAAACAGGGCCAGATGTCTGTGGAAAAAAAACACGAAACCGAACAGATGTTCAGGATTTTTTAATCACTGTTTTAAACTGAAACCACACTTGAATACAGCACCTGCATCCCACCTGCACCTCATGAAACCTTTTCAAGTCTTTATTTGGTCCTAGAAACACCAGCAACCTGTCCTGCAGGTCAAGCTCAGGGGTTAGGGCCCTCCGCAGTGAAACAGTCAATAACCAACAATAATCAAAGGTCCTAGCAGGTAATCTGAACCCCGGGAAACTCTTCACTGGCCTCTGGAGGACCCCCGTTCCCTGGTCTGGGGCCTGATCACCTCTCAGCGATGCCTGCCCGCTCTCGGGTCTGCAGGTCCCGGTCAGATCGGCATGGTTTTCCCGGTCACGGTCCTTTTGATGGCGGACGCGGCCATGCTCCCCATGAAGCGGATCCCGGCGCTGCCTCCGGGAAGCAGCGACACCACGTAGCCGACGATGACCGCGACCTGCAGGGCGGCGCCCAGCGCAGTCAGCACGGTGCTATGGAGGCTCAGCGCCGCGTACAGGGTCCCCCCGAGAGCGCACAGGTACACGGCGGCTCCGGGGGAGGTGGGCAGGCCGGCGACCATCCTGCTGGGTCCCCGGAGGATCGCCGCGGCCGCGATGGCGAAGACCGAGCCGAGCGACCAGAGCAGTGCGAACTTGCGGGCGTAGAGCAACAGCAGCGGGGCGTACAGCGCCGACAGGCCAAAGCAGAGAGCCGAGAACGACACGCACACCCCGAAGGCCACCAGCCGCTGCCGGCGGCTCATGCCCGGCAGGCAGGGGTCTGGCTCGGCCGACCAAGGCCAGGAGAAGCCCCCGCTCCCACTCGAGTTCTGCCCGGAAGGACTGCTGACGCGGTTCCCGGGCCACGGACTGGACCACCGCCCGAACCAGCTCCCGGGTACGGGCTCCGGGTCGCCCAGGTTCACCGCGGTGCTGGAACCAGACTGGGAGATGGTCTTGGCGGTACCGCCGCCTTTGGACTGAGCCAGGTACTCCTGGAGCTGTCGGTTCAGGTCCGCCATGACGGCTCTTCTTCTTCTCAGAATCTTTGGCAGCCTGGCGCGTCAGCGCTCCCCAAAGGTCAGAAATAAAACTAGACCTGACCCGCCGGCAGAGCTTCAGCCAATCAAACTGCAGTCACGTGATACAGACGTTTGCTGCACGACAGGAAGTCCCGGTGTGTGTCATATGTCTTCTGACCAGTCCAGCCTTTTGGTCACTGCATAGATGTATGATGTCATATTGGTGGGCAGGTCTCTGTGAGGCTTTTTACCTTCACGTAAAACTGATTGCAGCTTCAAAATGAACTGAAGTATTCGACAGATCGGAGGCCAGCCAGTCACGTACAGCAGTTTCAGTCCCAGAAGTCATTTCTAAGCAGGTTTCCTTCCAGGATCCCGAGTTCAGGTCCATCAGAGAGCGTCACCCCGACTCCTCTGATAACCCACACATCACTTTTATTTTTACAGTGTTCATCAGTGCTTTGTAAGGAGACCCACAGTAATAATAATAACCTTTTTGTGTGTGTGTGTGTGTGTGTGTGTGTGTGTTTGTGGGTGCTGGAGCCCATCCCAACTGTCACGGGGCGAGAAGCAGGGTACACCCCGTACAGGTCGCCAGTCTGTCGCAGGGCCAACACACAGAGAGACAATCTGTCACACTCACACCTGTGGGCCATTTAGAATCACCAATTAACCACACCCCACTGAGTGCACGTCTTTGGACTGTGGGAGGAAACTAGAGCACCTGGAGAGAACCCATGCAGACACAGTGAGAACATGCAAACGATACACAAAAAGGTCCTGAGCAAGGTGGATTCAAACCCAGGACCTTCTAGCTGTGAGGCAGCAGTGCTAACCATCATACTGAAACATGAAACATTGAAACATATGGAATCATTAAAATGCCACACCTTTATGATATAATTTACAATTCAAACACCCAGCTGTGTAATTAAAAATACTGTAAAAATATTAAATTCACACAATATAGTTATGAATATGATCCCTCTGCTGCTTTTTTACAAGTTGGAAAGTATTGAGAGAAGAACTAACATTCATCTGTTTTCTGTTTTTCATGGGATGAGATCTGAGGACAGTTAGCAAATGTTATTTAATATCGCCACATGTATTCGGTGTCAAGTAAAGACAATACACCTCTGTTTGTACCAAAGATGTGACGAAGGAAAAGACATTTCTCTCTCCATCACATTGTTCCCTGCTTTCATTACTTTCTGTCTTAGAATGCCAAAGAGTTCAATCATCCTTTTTCAGATTGAATCTTTGCCACTGGACAAAGTCTAAAAACTAAAATGAGGGATTAAGAAAAAATAATATTTAGAAAAAAAAATCAAAAGTTTTGCCAGACATTATATTGGAATAAATTAGCTGTGATGATCCTATATGCATACAAAATCAATAAATAAAATAAAGCAAACAGAAATAATGTTAGAAAATGGCTTTTGCACTTTGAAAACCACGCTTTCATGTTTGGGACACTTAAGCAATTTTTCGACCATTTCTGGCTCTTTGAAATCATCTCCCGCGTAAAACAAAAACATCAAAAGCGAAGAAGAGAACGGCTGCCGAGAGCAAACATCTCACAAAACACATACTGTGGAGTTTAGTTTTGTTTGCTTAGCCATATTAAAAGATTTGTCGAAAATCCTATCAGTCATTTGATGGACCTTCCTCAAATCCATCTAGTTCCCCTTTTTCTTTTCTGTTTCTTTCCGAGACAAATATTTGGAGTGCTACAGAGCCACAGTATCCCCCACTGCCTGGCACCATCCTGGGCTCAGCAACAGTGACTGCAGTCATTATGTGATTTACGCTTTATGGTGTATAATTACAGCCAAATCAATTATCTCTAACAGACAGTTTTGCTTTACAATGAAGCTGGAAGCAATCAGAGCTTTTAGTGCTGAACACAGAAATGCACCTCCACCTCTCTCCAAGTCTAGCCTCTTTGTATTTTTCTCTCCCTGTAAGGTAGACTTTTCTAATACTTTACTCATCTTTAATTTATACCTCTCGCTGACCCGCAGTGCTGTGTTCCTCTCAATAGAGGGCAGTACACTCTCTCTCTCCCCACCCCTCACCCCTTCATCCAGCATGTGTTTGGGATGATGAATGTCTGCAGCGCACCAGCTGGAGAGGTCAGGCCGCTTCTCTGTGTCTCATTAGAAACATAACTGCACAGTGTGCCCTTTTCTCGCAGCGATTACCATACAATTTAATACACTCATACACACACTGGCAACTATCACTACTATCACCCTGAGTTATGGATGTGGATGAGAGCAAGAGGTGGACACGGTGATAGAAAAAAAAAACACAGAGCAGAAACAGGGTTAGAAGGGCTCAGATAAAAGCAAAATGTCTACTGGGATCACAGAACTGGCTATACCACTATAAAAGCGAGTGGCGACAATGCTCTGGTATCATAGTGGGTTTGTTGTGGTGAAATGAGGTAGAAAATCGGTCATGTCATTTTGAGAAGGCTTTTGAGGTATCTCCATTTGTCAGTCCTATTGTTGGATGTAAAAGCATAAACAGAACAAGGTAAAGGAATCCACTCAGAGGGGGGGAAAAAACCCCCCCTCACACTTTCAATTCTGTAAGATATATTTCAAACACACCCTTGTAGCAACAAAAGGGCTCTGTCAGAAAAAAAACAAAAACGAACAGGATAACTGGGAAAAAATGACAAGAATGAAATTCCTTTTGTTCGTAAATAGGAAAATAAAAGCGGAGCTAAGGAACACAAAAGCCCTGTTAACCATGCAGTCATGTTTTCCTCTTTTCACTCTTAAAACCTCTGTGGATATCTGTCTTGGAGAAGGAGAAAAAAAAAAGTAGTGAAAGAAAAGTCTGCTGTCTCTTCTGGAGACCTGAGGGGGTTCGTTTCATGCACAGCAGTGATTTGGTTAGCACTGACAACAATGATACATCAAAGACCTGAATCTGTTTCAACACTGTGAATTGACAGTGAGTCCAGCAATAGAAGGAGACTTTGTGCGTGTCTTTATATATTAGATTGTTATGCAAAAAAGCCTTCTTTCAGGTAAACGTGGATATTGTTTTATCCATTATGTGAGAAAGAAAAAAAAAAAGGGCCATCTCGGTTTTTCCAGCCAGTGTGGGGACGTGCTATAGCTAAGAACAGGACGTTTTGTGTAGTCAGATTTCAATGATAGATTTTCTTTCAAATGAGGTTTGTTTTGTTTGATGTGCTATAGATGGGGTGTTTGTTTTTGTGTCGCCCAGCGCACATGATTTCCTGTGTGTCATACTAACAAGAGAACGGGACATCTGCAATGAAAAATGCATTCCAAGAAGGATATGATAGACCTTTTGGCAGTAAGAAAAAAAAAGTGACCAGATGGAGAAATTGTATGGACAGCAGTGCTGGCCATAACTGAATCCTGACATGTGAGAATGGTGTTAATTTAAAAATGTGATGATGGCTAGAATGAGAAACCCCCAGCTGTCCATCTATCTTAGCATGAATCACGCTCGCGTCGCACTTGTAGTAGCCACGGTTTCTGCTTTAAGTTAAAATTAAGGTCTAAATACCGAGAAGGCACCGGAAGTTCGGCATTCACGCAGTCACTCGCTTCATTTCTTGAAAATACCTTCTGGAAATTTCCCAGAATGTTATGTCCTCTGTGCCTGTCATGACGACTTTTTTTTTTTTTTTTTGTAATGGAAAAATAAACGCTACTTTTTGTTGGTTACTGAAGGGCGTTCGTTGGGACACAAAG
>VOQJ01005355.1:18177-28717 GCA_015052665.1 Apistogramma diplotaenia
CATGACACGTGGTTTGACAGTGAGGAACAAAAACTCACTCAATCAGTGGTCTAACAGACTGGTGAGCCAAAGTCCCCGTACACTAGACAGTTGCAGTGGTTGGCTGGTTTGATTTTATATGACAACTTGTATCCCTTGCATAGTCAGTTTCAGTTTCTTCTGTTTGCACCAACACCATAAGGGCCATAACCTTTATTCTCAAAATGTTCTTTTGAGGATGAATGACCGAGCTAAATAAAGCAATCTAAACCTGAAGATAAATAAATTGCACGGGCCCGGCCAACAACACAAAAAGGTGGCAGAAGGTTGGGACAGCCACACAATGGGCCATAGTAACTAATCACCCTAAGTTAATTAAATAGTGAATGAATTACAAAGAGGAAAAAAAAAACCCAGACAAACACACAGGAAGCTGACAGCGCTGGAGAGATGCTTGGTCTGTGGGAGCAAGAGACCTTTTGCTAGTGCTAGCCTCCTTTAAACAGGGGCAGGACAAACCATCAATTACTCCATCCTGACACAGCTGAGAACGAGAGGACGGAGATAAGCAAAAGCTGAAAAATAAAAGAGGGGACACAAAAAGAGGCCAGGGAGTGAACACAAGGGGATGCATAACAGAGCCAATAAAATGCAGCGCCTCGTAACCTGCAAGTGTTAGCACTTTACCATGACTGCACTGAGGGTGTAGTAAAGTGTGGTAAAAAAAAATACTGCTTAAAACTGTGCATGTTTAAGATACTTGTACTTAATTGACTTTGCTCTTGTTTCTGATGCAAATTACTTTTTGAGCCCGTAAACTAGCCATATTTGGTGAAACTTGAAATGCGAAAACATCTTTAGAAAGATATGGGTAATGTTACATGTCAGTATCCATGTAGACTGGATTTAGACATGCTTAACATACGATACACAACACAGAGTTGGGGGATTTAATAAAAAAGTAATATGACGGCACATTGACGAGTCGTAATAAATCACTGCTGTCTGCATGTTAAAGCAATAAGCCCCTTGGCTACAATCTAAATAAATTGTTGTGCTTTGAGAAAGTCTTATTAACAATGTGTGACAGTGTACTTTGTGGTACACAGACACTTAGAGGTACAGTACAAATCCAAAACTAAAAGTTGGGGTGTAAATAAAAACAAAATACAATGATTTGAAAATCTCATAAATCCATATTACATTCATTATAGAACAAGTCCAGAGTTTAAACCGACACATTTTGCCATTCCGTGTAAAATTGCTCAGCAACAAATTTGCTGGAAAGGTAAGTGATACTAGAGGAATATTTTGTAACTCGTCAAAATTGTGGAACATTTTGAGGAATTATGTTCCTCAATGGAAAACTGTGAAGACTTTTAATATCTCATCATCTACAGCGCATAATGTTATCAACAGATTCAGAGACCGCATTGAAAACGGGCGCGATTCAGGCGTGGAAATCACTGCATGGGCTCAGGAACACTTCCAGAAATCACTGACTGTGAACACCGATCACTGTGCTCCCCCCACAAATGCAGGTTAAGGCTCTATCGTGCAAAGCAGAATATGAACATGATCCAGAATAACATCCAAAAAAAAAAGACAATTCTAAACCTCATACTGCATCTATTATAACAGCATGGCTTTGTAGTAGAAGTGTCTGGATGCTGAATTGACCTGCTTCGAGTTCAGACATGAAACAAAAAAACATGACAAAGGCGGCTCTGGACTGCTGAGCGGCTAGAATCCAGTATGAGACAAGAATGGGACAGCATTCCTCTAATAACAGCTCTCCTCAGCTCCCAGATCTTTATGGACTATTGCTAAAAGATGAGTGGATGCTACACAATGGTAAACTTTTTCCAGTGTTCTACTATGAATAAAATATACATTTAAGTGCTGCTTCATTTACTTTGATGGACTGAAATTATCTGCATTACCAGTCTGCCATATATACATATATTTAAAAGGGTGATCTGCAATTCAGTTACATGTGTTTAAATGTAACAAGTTGTGGGAGAAGCACTGTGCCCCTGGTGTAGTGCTGCAGACGTTTTTGGGAGCCCTTTGTCCTAGCTGTGTTTTACTAGTAAATTTTAATGAAGTCCATGTTTCATTCAATGTAGTATTAGTGCCATTGTGGGTTAGTTTATTATGCTCATGGGTCATCATTAGGCTGTTTTTCGGACTTGTTTGGCTGCATCTGACTCAGGGAATCAATATGAAGGAGCGTTAATTGCTCTTGACACAAATTGTGCAGTTTTCTGTTTTCTTTGTTTTGTGCTTCGGTACATGCCAGAGAAACGGTTGAGCAAAACTGTCGGTGGCAGTAAGCCACGTATCTGACATCTTGGTTTATGCTGCGCTCTCATTAAAATATACCAAAGTGGAAATCTTCAGGGTTTTACATGCATCGTCGACTTGTATGCAACACATGTTTTCAAAGGCGGGCTTTAATATTTTATACTACCTTGAACCGGTCTAGACACCTGCATGATTCCTGGCCGCAAATCTCGCAGTGTCTCCCTTTCACACAGTCTCTGAAGTACAAACGAACGTAAACACTTGCGATAGGCTCACATGAATGTTCACGCTTGTCACAAACCCGAACAAGCGAGCAAACAAACAAACAAACACACGGCGAGCTCCCTGGATGAGTTTCTCTGAATCGGTGTATGTGGGCAGGGTTAATAAGAATGCTGACCCCCACAACGACCCCTTTCTGATATGGGCCCTTACTGCTTCTCCCTTGCCTCATTAATCTGTCAAGTAAACAGAACCTTTGCCGCTTCACCCTCTGGATAAGAGAGGCATTTGATGAGAGAGCGATATATAAAAGCCCCCCCGCCCCCCGTACATTTCGTTACTTTTTCTTTTAAAGCCTGCAATTCACAGCAAACAACTTTACAGGCTTGTAATTTGTCTCAAACTGTCATTTTTCCCTCCACATCCCGCTGAATTTTAAATAATATTTTGGGAATTTCTGGTTAATATATACACATGACAAGTTGAATGCCTTTATGATAAGGGAAAAGGAGGAGTTCTACCAACTTCACTCCATATACGCCATGTTTAAGTTGGAGCAGGGCTGTGCGCTGGAAATCCCTTGACAACTTCCTGCACTACCTCAAAGAGAACTCTAAAGCATTAACAGGGGCCAAGGTTTCAGAGGATGATTTATTAGAAGATGAAGTGGATCAGAGGGTCTAAGCCTAGGGTCCCAATGCCAATAGGCCTGCCTTATCAAACACCACCAGGCTCTGTGGCCAATCTCCAGCTTGTCTGTGGGCTACTCCCCACCAGCGCTGGCTTTGGTTGCTGATAAGTCAGATTGAGGAAGTACAAAGCTTTGTTAGGAGGAGAGAAGAAGCGACTTCAGAATGACATATAGTTATCCATTCCTAAATAATTATGCTATTCAAATATGTAGAAAAGTTTATTTTATTAAACTCTCCCATTAACTTTAATTCTAACACTTCAAGAATAATTCAAGGAGCATGCCCATCTCATTTCGAGTTTCTGTTAAAACCTGCAGTGTAGGGCATTTGATTAGTACATTAAACTGTATACTGTATACAGTTTTTGGACAGTAATCAGTTATTTAGGCAGAGAGAATTTATTAGCTTCATAACCTACTCCAAACGTTTTACAAATATCAACCTGTTAAAGAGCCTTAAGGTGATATCTGTGCTGCTTACAGTCGCTTCTCTTTTCACAGTTCTCTCCAACAAGCAAAAGCCATACCGAGAGTAATCTGTGTCCTTGCCAACAACAGCTTCCTTTCTTAGACTATAATCCTTCTTTTGAACTCTGAGTTTATTTTTTATCAGGAGCCTTAGAAAGTTTGCTTGGATGCATCTGAGGTTTTTTTCTACAGGCATTGCTTTATCCTGCTCCGTCTCCACGGTTGCTACCCCTTTCATCACAAGCACGCCGCTCGCTGCTGATATCATTGCAGACTTTCGACCAGAAGACCTTTAGTTCGAGACTCATCAAGGACCTCACTTTTATTTGCTGTTTAATTTTCACTTGCTGTTTGGTTACATTTAAGCACAAAAATGACTCGGTTACGGTTAGGAAAAGATCACTGTTAGGGTGTTGGACAACTCTTTACTTTCTGGGCTCTGCCTCAGAAATAAGTTTGCAAAAATAAGCTATGGAGTCATTTTCTATCGGAAGAAAGTCTCCACTAATTTGAACTTCTTTGGCAAGGGTTTGAGACATATGTGAAAGTCACAGACTCCAATGACACTGGAGTGGGTGTGAGCCCCAAACAAATTATAAAAGAGCACAGTAGAGTCAGATAACAGAAGGAGTTATGCCGCTTCCTCTTTTCTCTGCATCAGTTTTTGGTGCACAAGACCACATTCAAAGGCTCTGAAGGCTCAATCACAGAGGATTTACTTCACGCAGGCAGATAGAGTAGTTCACATATATTGTGAAGTTCAAGGGTACGAGAAACTCCACAGCAAACATCTAATTCATGCCTTAAGTGGTTAATGGAGAAGGTTAGATTGAGGAGAAGGCAGAGTGCATTTAGGAGGATGGGGTATAAATCATTCCCCCTGAGATTTAATTAATTATATTTCATTAGTGGCATTTGTCATGTTGATTTCTATTAATGATGGCAGATTGGAGAGAATAAATAAGACTTGTGTTTTATTTAGACTCAGGCAGAGTCTTTATGATTAGAGCATAAGAAAGCCCAGCAACACATCGGACCCATCTGCCACTCATGCAAATTAAATTCTAAACAGTCGATATTACAGATATATCTAACCGTCTCACAGACGTCTGGCTCGAACAACTGCAGGAATCTTTTTTTATTATAAGGGAAGTGGTAAGAAGAGCATGTTTCATCAATGCATTAGTGACCCGACGGGCAAGCGCAGGTAGAAAAAAAGAAAAAAAAACAAAGAAAAACGTTATCCAAATGATTGCTTAAAAGGATTATAGCATGTATCCATATATTTTTCACACTAAATTGTAAGCTACCTCTACCTGCGATAAGCCAGTTGAAGAAAACAGCAGTTCACAAACATACAAATTAGACCACCTGGGAGGGTAATTGCTTCGTCTCCCCTATCCATCAACTATAACATTGCACTTTCAAGACCCTTCACATATCCAAGGACACGGAAGGAAACACATGCACAAATGCACACCTACACACATAAATGCGTCTTATCTCTTTCTTACACCGTATTTTTCATTTGTCTCCCATTACACACACTGCCTAAACAGCAAACTGCCTTTACAGTAGAATATACTCTTTTAACCAGTGTTAATGGGGCACATTACAAAATTATGAAAACTGCTATACTCTTTGAGGCCCTTAGTAATGGTCTTCAGTTCTTAAATTTCCCACTTAATCACAAACACACCAATGAGGGTAGCTGGCTTTTGAGATACCCTTTGCGGGAAGGTCATTAAGATCCATGCATCTTGCTGATGCATGGTGAGTTCCTCTATTGTAATCAGATTGCACTGAAGGGACCTTTGATTTAACTCCAGTTGTAAATGCAGTCCCACTGCTCCTGCTTGCTCTGGCCATTGATTGTATTTGTTCATTCGCCATGTGAGCTAAGCTCAGTGCAATCAGAAAGAACAGCACAAGGCCCCCTGACCTCTTCTTGTGAACGGAGGAGAACCAGATATTGAACTCCTTCCTCATTCAATCTTCACTCATCATTGTTCTGTCAATTACTCCAGCTACTAACAACTCTCTGGCATGGAGTAAAGCTGGCGTATAGACACATTCTTACCCAAACAGTGCACATTTACATAGGCAGGGGTGCAGTCAAATGTCAGTGCTGAATGAACACACTGTTCTTAATGTAAATTCTTACTCCTGTGTATGTGTGCATGCCTAAACTGCATTTCTTTAGGCTAATTTTGCATGCACAAATTCTAAAATTGTACATATCCCACTGTGGGATGACACCGTTGCCCAAAATAACCAATGTCATATGTCAATGACAAATATCTACTATTTTCTAATGACAGGATTTACATAACAGACGTTACACAATAAGTGGCTTGCATTTCATATCAGGCACAGAGAAAGTGAGCGAATCTGTCATCGAGATGGAGAGAAGAAGTGATGAGCAGGAGAAGGCGCAATCATCTCCTTCCTGACAAGGCTTTAGGCTATTATTACTTTATCATGAGAACAATCATTCAAATTGTGTTAAAATGTACACGCCGTTTCAGGGTCACTTACGCTTGCGTAACACTATTATATATACAGCACAGCTTTCATGCAAGTCAAACAAAGTGGGCTGTTCAAACCCCAGGCCCCCAGTAGCCTTTGTGTGACTTAACACAGCCTGCACTACAAGGGCAGTTTAAGCTTTCATGTTTTGTTGATCCCTGACATATATGATTATCTCTTGGAGTTATAGATGACATAGACGTTTATTGAGAAAAGTCTTCTTTCTGTTGAGGTTGAGACCGATCTATCTTAGGCATTAGAGCCAGCTTAGTCAGATGGATGTCTAAATATGTATCTATTGAGACATCTCTATGAATCTATGTATATCTGTAGATAAAGTAGTATACAATTGCTGCCCCCAAGGTCCACAAGTATTTATACATCTCAGCATAATAATATACTAAATGTGAGTCACAGCACTCAAGTGACATTTTAAATAGCGATAAAGCAATGTCTAGCAAAGGCAGAGGCCTTTTTTAAAAACTCAAACCTTTATGAACTTTTTAATATGGGAATTGAGATTTTCTTCTTCCTGAGAACTGAGTATGCTAATTATTTCAGTCTATAACAAGCCTTCCATTCGCCTCAGTGACGCTTGCTTCCTCTGTTTCACATAAAGACCCTCAGAGGCGCATGCCACATTCCCCAGCAGATGGCTGGGGCAAACACAGAATGACAAGCCTCGATTTCAGCAATGCTTAAAACATGATTTCATCAACTGTCGGAAAACAATTTGAATCTTTAGCCTATTTTCACACCGGAGTTTGCACACTGAGAAGAGTCATCAAAGGCTCAGCGGTACACTGAGGCTCTTTGTGCAACTTCCCTGTAATCTTACCCCCTAAAATAAGTTCCATTATACGGCTGAAACAAGTGCAAACATGATGAAACATGCACACTGTAAAGCACACATTGTTGGCTCAAATTTACTTCCATTTATCCTGGTTTCTTGTTGCGTTCTCACTCGAGACGTGCTGTTTGTAGATAGCGGCCCTAAGAACTTGGGTTTATAGGCTTGCATCATTGTGTAGGTGTTGTAAGGCTGTCTTGTCAGTCTTTTAGGTTAAACCTTACTCCTCCACACTTACAGCAGGGGTCCTCTCTAGCAACAATAGACAAATTGAATGTTGTGGCATGTGTCATGAACCCGCAGACTTTGAAGGTGAAAAAATGCCGGAGGGTTCGGTTTCTTTTGTGTTGTTTGTTTGGGTGTGTGTTTCCGATAGTACACACGCTAAGTTGTACACATACAGTGCAGGCAGAACTCCGTAAATATTTACAGTAAGACAGAAATGTATTTCAGCATTGCATATACCAAAGCGTACAACCTTGCTTAGAGATGTACATGTTTAGATGAAGAAAGCTTCTAATTTTACATCTGTCAAATCTGAATAAGCACCTGAGCAAGTTTTTATGTCACACTGTAAGTCTGAAATAAAGCTAATTAAGTAGTGCAAAATTAGATAAGAGGAGGAGGATACTTCTGAGACACAAATGTAGAGAATATCACATATAAAACAATGTTAGAGAAAACAGTGTTCGAGACATATGAGTGCTCAATTACAAAAATGTTCTAATACTTATTTGGACCTTGATTACCTAAACCTTTGAATGGTAGGGTAATCAAGGTACCACCTCCTTTGAATGGGTGTTATTGTTGATTATCAGCCCTACAGCTCAACACAGGTGTATATATTCAGAAGAGATCATATTGTATGATCATAAAGCTTGTGTCCCCCTCTGCATGGATCTCTTGTAAGTTTAGTCCCTATCATACATCCATCTTCTCCTGCTTATCCATTTTAGGGTTGCAGCTGGGGCTGGAGCCTATCCCAACTGTAAAAGGATAAAAAGGTCACCAATCTGTTGCAAAGTTAACATATATAGGCAGACAACCGTTCACAGTGAAATTCACACCTATGGCCAATTTAATATCACCAGTAAGCCTAACCCCATGCATGCCCAGGAAGAACCCATGTAAACGCAACACAGAAGGGGCCCCAGGCAAACCCAGCAACAGTGCTAACCTCTGGCCTGCCATATATTTGAGAGTGGAAATATTGCCTTGAAAGAGTTTACAGCCACAGGGCCAGATTGTACATTATTACCAATTGTTCTGCAGTGTTCAGCTATATGATATTTTGAAGATCTCCTCGTCTAACCAATGAGTACCAATCCATGTGGACATTTAAACATGCATATGAGACTAAGAGCAGAACAGGTTGCCCTTGTTATGATGATACATGACCACAAAGGGAATTTCCAGATGGAATCGCCAAGGTGATGGAGAAAAAATACAACATCTTCCTTAGGCCAAAAGGTCTTTTATAAATAGTGGATAAGGGCTCAGAAAAACAGGTCTTACATGCTAGCTCCATCAGGAATGTGAGATTTTTTTGAGTGGGCAGCAGCAGGGCATTTAGACCGATATCATTTGTATCATTTATTATCCAGTTAAGTCTTCTGTTTTTATCTATAACAAATTCCCAGGCCCTCAGTTTGGATACAAAAGTAATCACTGGTGCTGCAGAGCCACCTAATTCTGTTAAAATAGGACACAAGATTTTTCTTAAGTGAAGCTGGATGATATTATTCACCATGAAGAATAGAGTTTCTATCTGTGGGCCTGCAGTATAAGTGAGGCTGTTTTCTTTAATTAGCAGTAACTCTAGGAAATTGATATTGAAACTGTGAATCAAAGGGATTTCTGGTTCAGAAAATTATGGAATTCCTCTTACAAAGCATCTGATCCTGTACACCTTCAGTAAAATAGACTGTGTACTGCAGTATTACACCCTTGTCTTTGTTCAAAATGAATATGGCACCCATGAAAATCTCCATTAGTATACAGAGATTCAGTATTCCTTGAATACTGTTGGTTTTTTTTTTCAATTTCCGGTGTTGACTTGATGACTTTGATGAACTCTTGCATACAATGGTAATGTTTTCACCAGTGCTTCTAAAAAGAAGTACACATTTTCTGTTAAAAATGGAAGAAACTGAATAGTGGGAAACTCAACTTCATACCTGTACGTGCATGTTCAGATTAATAACCTTGTTCAAAAAAAATAAAGGTTCCAACCCTGCTGTGAATGCACTGACATATGCAGCGGAGCGGCAGTCCAATTCTCTGTGGAAGGTAGTAGTAAAAATTTAAAAACTTTCATGATATCCAGTCTAATATGACCATGGCCTCTTATTTATCAGCACTCCAAATAACCTGTGTGTTATCTCCTTTGATGGATTTTAGTTTATTTGATGTTAGGTAAAGTTCAGACTTTTTTTTTTCAAACATGAGCTGATCTTCAGTCACCAGACCAGCGCATTCGTCTGGTACACTTCAATGTGAGATGTCAAGATAATGTTTATTTCATTTACAAAGGATCATACGGTCTGTTGAAGGTATTTCACAGCACTAAACAATCATGTTTCATGGCTTTTCTTAAAATTGCTTTACTTATTATATAGTGAATTTTGGTGGAAAAAAAATTCCAACAATACCAAGGATGATATTATGACCCTATAGAAATCAATGTAAAAAGCATTTGTTTTATTTACACACTTTTTGGTATGAAGGCTGCTATAACAGGTGCTAGAGCCATCTACAGCTTTTGTATTTATTTTTACATATGTAGGGGTTAGCCAAAAATATTGAATACAGGTCACGAACAGGTCACAAATGGGATACTGAGCAGGGTCAGGGCATATGTCTGGATGCAGAGAGAACCAGGAGGGTTGCTGACTGTGCAGAGCAGTTGGAGAACCATAGCCAGAGTTTGGAGTACTAATCTGAGCAAATAAAGAGTCAAATCCAAAGCAGAGCAACTAGATCAGACAGTTGGGCTGATTCACATCCTCAGCTGTGGTCTGAGAGCCAGAGCTGAGGAGGTGAAGCTGCAGAAAAAAGCGGAGGAAGAGGAGGCAGAGGCAGACGAGATGGAAGAAATGATCAACTTTTGACTGCTGATTTTTGATGGGTTGGGTATTTTTACTGTTTGTTGTGTCCTGAATTCGAAAATATACTTTTGTTTTACTATCGGTTATGAAATAATTTCAATCATTTACAAAACTAATAAACCTTAAAACTTTAAAATACTTATTTTGGTAAATCTCACTTTTCTACGTTTCTAGTTGTACAGTAGGGGGCTTTGAAAGTTGGTGGTCCTACTGTAACTTTATGAACTCAAACACCCCCCTTATCCCCAGACAAATCAAAAACAAACAAACCAACAAGCATCCTCTGATCAAGACTAAAAAATGAATGCAAAATAATGATTTTTTTTCTAGACATCCATGATAATTAAAGCAAAAAAAAAAAAAAAAACCAAAAACAAACAAGAAAAA